>MU674237.1:6954-23952 GCA_026770625.1 Nicotiana glauca | reverse complement strand
GCCCAAATCGTTCCACCACAGACGTAACTCCAAAGGGATCTTATGCAAGAATGATTCATTCTGAGTCGTGCTCATCCTGCACATTTATTAAGGTGATTTAATCATTTATTTATGACCTAAAAGAAAAGCACTATATATATATATATTTTATTTTTCAATTCTAATTTTTACAAGTAAAAAAAAACTACTTTGCCAATACGGCCTTTCAGCACTTCCAAGAGAAGATTTTAAGGCTGTGTTTGCTAACTGTTAGGAAATGATTCAAAAGTGGCCATTTTCAAAAACTGCCTTCCGGCACCCTTTTGGGACATTCGACTATTTTGTCAAAACGGCATTACTTAATTTATTTATGACAACAAAAGTCAAAATTTGATATTTTCTGGCTATTTTTTGCAAAAAGGTATGGTTGGACCCGTCAAGGGTTGCCTACGTATCTCACACGTGGTGAGAATCAAACCAGAATAGTTCGGACAAATTAATGAACTAATTTAAAACAAGAAGCTTTTTATTTATTTTTGGTATTTCAAAAGCAAATAGCAAAACTACTTGCAAAAGCAATATTCTTTTTCATCTTCATTTTTCATGGCAACAAACTATTTTCCTTTTCTATTTTTTAAAACAAAACAAAATAACGACTCTCTTTTTCTTTTTTCTTTTTTATTTTCAACAAACAATAAAAAAACTATTTTTTTTTCAAACTAAAATAAAGACTCTCTTTTTTTTTCTTTTTTTTTCTGCGAGCAATTTCCAAAAATAAAGACTCTTTTTCTATTTTCCTTTGCTTTTAGTAAAACTATTAAAACAAAACATTTCCATTTTTCATTTTTTTTTCTAGAAATTTCGGCAGAGTTTCGACAGTAATTGGGCATCGGTTTTTCTAAAACTAAACAATTAATTCTTTACACTGCTATTTCTCTCTTTTTCTCTTTTTCTCAATTTTAGAAAATTCCCGATGTTCAAAAACCGATCAGCATGCGGCCTGAGACAAATAAATGCACGTAAAATGCATCATGGTGGTCTTTTCATATCCGGTTACCTATCCTAGACGGACCCAACCCCTGTATTGAGTCCCCTAAGTCAAATGCAACATGATGCAAATAAGTGCTCCTATGAAGTCAAGTTATTCTAGGTTCAAATCCTGGGTATGTGTTCTAGACTGTGTACCCGAGCGGACAACTCGAATTGAGGAGGGGGCTACGTACCGGGGACCCGCGGGATCGTCCGGCTTAGTAACTTGTCCGGCCTCTTTCTTATTTCAAGGTATGACACTAACAGAATAGGGAGTCTCAACCATTAAACACATCCCCGTAGGTGAGAAGAGAAGGGTTTCGGCACAGTTTATATATATAGTTCAAATAATATCAAAGCGGTAAAGCATTTAGCACCTTTAGCAGAAAACATGTAGGAAAATCAGATAAAGCCAAATACAACAATTATTCTAAGCTCGAATTCTTAAACCCTGAACCGAAGTTCTGGGTTTGATTCCCCAGCAGAGTCGCCAGAGCTGTCACACCTCCTTTTTACGAGTTTAATACACCCCGTGAAGGGCGTAAAGGAGTTTTTCCAATTAAAGGACAGTCGGAACGGGATTTTTATTTATTCAGAGTCGCCACTTGGGAGATTAATGGTGTCCCAAGTCACCGGTTGAATCCCGAACCGAGGAAAATATAACTCTGTTAACAGTCTGCGCACCAAAAATCCGGATAAGGAATTCTGTTAACCCGGGAGAAGGTGTTAGGCGTTCCCGGATTCCGTGGTTCTAGCACGGTCGCTCAACTCTCATATTTGATTTTATCTGATTTCCATATATGTTCTATTTTATGTGCTTTTTTATTAATAACCCGCTTTTATTATTATTATTTATTTTTACAAGAATTACAACGTTGTGAAAACGCATCTCGAACCACGCCGTACCAGTACGCCCGTGGCTTTTGACACATTTCGACTTCGTTGAGATTTGGATTTGGGTCACATAAATGTGCACCTATTTTTTGGGAAGGTAATATTATTAACATACGCGCCTAAAGCGACTACATGTTTATTAACTTTGGGAAAGACCATGGAATTCGCTAAACGGTCCTCCTAATTCTAAGTATTTTGAATTGATCATTTGTTGAGGGCCCCGTAATTATGTTATAGTTTAGTGAGGCTCGTCTCATCATTTTATTTAAAGGTCAACTTAAAAATAATTACAATTATCTATTTAATTTCGTTTCTAAAATGAAGGAAAAATCCTAGTTAATTATTATTTAGGAGCTATTTCAATTTGGTTTATGAACTCTCACATCTTTTTGGGCCTTGTAGATGGCCCAGTGAAGGAACAAAGCACAGACGTGCATAAAGGAGATCTGGTCTGGTCAAGCTCGCATGAGCACGCGTATCAAAACTGGGCCTATTGAGGCCACAATTGCGTGAAACGGGCCGTTCATTCTTAAACATTAAGCTGAGCCCAAACGCTGACCAAAATAACATTGAAATTGATCCAAATCAGGCTAAATGTGTGTGATTACTAGTTTCATAGAAGATCTACTGGATTATTAAAGCTACAATTTATTACAAAGATTTAATCAACACAAACATGCTGACTTTTTATTCGATCCTTACTGTTTCAACAAATCTCAATCAATTAAACCTGTTATTAAATAATTACATACTAAACTATCATTTTTAAACAGATTTTAACTATTACTATCAATTGAAAATTCTAACATATTCAAAATGCAGAACTGAACTACTGAAATATTAACACATGCTAAAAAAAGGTTAAGTATATGAAATATTCGCTTTTACTTGTTAATTCTAATAATCAAAACTATTCCTATAACATGAGATTAAACAACAGTAATTTTTCAAATTTTTCATTGCATACTAATTATTCGAAACTATCCCTAGATCTAACAGTTACCTTACTAATACTATAGATTCTAAGTTCTATAAAGCCTTATTACAAATACAGCACAATTATAATCCAAATGTAGCAGTAAAACAGTCTGAAACATTATATTCTGATTACAATTGATTACTCTTAATGAATATAAATTATCCTAACTAGGTTTACATCTAATCAAATCTAATTACACTGGAACGTATATACTGCTAATAGATTTACAGGTAACAGTCGACTTTATTTCATTGCATCAAACTTGAAGAACAGCAATAGGAGTAAATGTGTACCTGGAGAATAATAGAAATCAATGAGATTCTAGGTCAATTTAACAGTAACAGGAATCAGCAACACAAATCCACACACAGCTTCGCAACACCACCAGATTTAACCCACAGCAATGATAGAAATCAACAGAACCAAACACTCGACTAACTCAATGCAATTTCAACAACATTTTTGATCACCAGAACAGAGTCATCCAAACAGCCTTCAAATTGACTTAAAAAAAACTAATGAAACAGTGAAATTTTGAACTTTTTTCTACTGTTTTTGATTTTTTTTGAATTTTTGTAATGAAGAATATCGAAAATCTGAATCTAGAACAGCAGAAGTTATTTGAGAAATATTTCAGATTGCCAAAACTTATCAAATGAGGCATATAGATGCCTATTTATAGAGTTAAAAATGGAGGGAATTTTGAATTTTATTATCTACACTATGGCCCCCCTTTTATTTCAGTTTCATCCTTATTCTTTTACTAGTTACTCGATTGGATACCCTTATTTGTAAAAAATTACATTAATTACCCCATCTAGAACATTCTATCCAAGTGTATTACTCTACATACCCCTACCTCTCCTAGAAAATTACCATATTGACATTTTCTTCTACCCAAAATGCCCCCACTTCCTATGATTTATTTCCATTGCCCCATTTTATGTACTCAAACTACCCCTGTAATTCATTTGATTTTACCAGCTACCACTGCCTTTTTACCCCCCTTTGATCCTGAATTTTTGAGATCATCAGGATATTATAACCCTAATTATCAAAGTTAATCAAAATTTAACTATTGAAATATCTAACAACTAGGATACTAACAGCTATAACCAAATCGATTAATTAATCCAAAAAGATACTAACAAATATTCAAACTAATTAATACCAACTAATTAATACTAACAAATATCAGAACCAAAAATCAACTCTAATTAACAAAATCGACTATTTCAGACAAAACAAATTAAAGGTATTTTGCAAACAAAAATCTAATTAATTTCAGATTTAATGTCAAATTTATTTTTTTTTAAACGAAATCAGAATCCATAACCTAAGAACTAAAATATAAAAAGATAAACCCTAATAGTGATCAACTAATCATGCGAAGAAACACACATGCACAGACAAAATAAGAAACAGAAGAGAAAAGAACTTAGCTTTTATCTTTTCTTTTGTTTTCTTGAATAGTCTTTTAATCCTCAGAATTCACACGAAGAACGGGGAAATTTTGACGCCAATTTCTTGATTTTTGGGTCACCGGAGAAGCTTCAACCTTTGATTCGAGCCACTCCAGTGACCTTTAAGGCTTAAGACCTTCAAAACTAGGTTGAGGGTGTCAAAGAGGAGGTCTGGTGTGATTTTGGGCTTGATTGGTTGAACTAGCGTTCGCCGGAGTTAGGGTTCCGGCGGCACTTTTTTGAATATTCGAGACAAAGGAAGGGGATTCGAAGAAAAAGTAGTTAAGGGGTAGAATCAGGGGTTAAAGGTGGTTCTGGGGTGTTATTTGTGGACCGGTTGGTGTAGGTACCGTCTCCCGCCGGTAGGGTTCCGGCGGGGTCTGTGAGGGTGTTTGGTTGCGGCTAACCTAGAGAAGAAGAAGAGAAGTAAGAATGTTTTAGGGCTAATCGATTTTTTGATATATTAAAGATGTAATGTTTGCCTTGGACCGTTGGATTAAAATGTATCAATGGCTCAGATTCTCCAACCCCTAATACGACACCGTTTACTTTAAAAGAGAGATGGCCATATAACCGTTGGATCAACAAGTGAACGGCCCAGATTAAAATTCCAAAACGCCGTCGTTTTATTTATTAAATGGACTGAGTTTCATCCGTTAGATTAATTCATTTCAACGGCTAGGATTGGGTTATACTTAAACGGGGTCGTTTGGATTATGCCTGGGCTGACCGGTTTGGAATTTTTGGGCCTGGGGTATTTATTTTGTTTTGGGTTTTGGGTGTAATTGGCCCAAAGTTCTTTTATTTCCTTCACATTTTTTGTATTGTATTTTCACTTTGTATTTTGTATTTTTATTTGACTTTTCCAATTTTATATATTTTTTCTAATTTTATCAAATTGTTAAACTAACTAAAACTAATTAAACTCTAGAATTTATTTAATAACTATTGATAGCAATTTTCAATTAAAATACTAAAAAGGCTATTTTTGATTTTTCCTTAAATTGTTTCAAAAATGAATTAATACTAAAATTGTAAAATTAAAAATCCTAATGCATATGCATATATTTTTTTTTTGTATTTTTAATATGAATTATTAGGCAACTGATTAACAAAAAAATGCAACAAATTTCAACAAAAATTGTAAAAATAATAAAACATCATTTTGTTTGGATTTTAGGAATAATTTGCTTAGGGCAAAAATCACGTGCTCACAGCCACATCTGCGAGAAGCTGACTGCTTCTACGGAAAAGAGGCCTCTTCTGCGGTTTATGGTCTGGCCACCCTGATAACTTCGGATTTTGATACATTTTATGCTCCTCCTTGCTTATGTTTTGATTAGAAACTCGAACAAAATAGTCCCAAAAGGCTCACAAGTTGTGCTTGATTGCAGGTTTGATCAACAAAGTGACAAGATGTCAAAGTTCAAATAAAAAAGGAGTAAAACTTGCACAAGTACCAAGACAACAAAGCTCAGGAAAAATAGACCTAATGTTGTCGCACACCATTCTGTACGGTCCGCACAAGTTAGATTTAGAGAAGGTGATTTCTAAGCCAACAGGCAATGGGCCGCATGAGATTTAATGTGGTCTGCATTGGAGTCACTGCGACCGCACTCGATTTAGTACGGTTTGCAGAACTAAAGATCAGAGAGGTGCCAGTTTTGAGGATGGAAGCCATACTGGCCGCGCTCCATTTCATGCGGATTGCACTAGAAGCCACTGCGGCCGCACTTGATTCTGTGCGATCCGCATTGTCTGAGTTCAGAGGGATGGAATTTTATGTTTAGAGCCCTAGTGCGGCCGCACACCATTTTTTGTGGCCCGCACTAACCTCGCATGGGTATTTTTATCCAGACATTTTGGCTTAGTATAAATAGCTTATTTTCCATTTTTAGGTTAGGCAGATAGATTTTGTATTGAGCTGTGCTCGTGACTTCCGTTTCTTTAGATATTTTGGATAATTTTATCTTCATTTCAACATTGAATCTTCTAGTTTATCTTAGCAATCAATTAATATGAGTTGTTCTTCATCTATTTCTTTCTTTCTTTCTCTAATTATGAGTAGCTAGACCCATCATCTTGGGTTGTGGCTCAACCCTAGTGTGGGTAATTGATGGGTCTTGTATATTAGAGCTTGATTGACTATGGGTGTTTGATATTTGGGCTAATTCCATGTTTAATTGCTAAATTAGTGGTTGCAAACACTAGTTTGTGTTTAGTTGACTTTTGCTCTTCTTGAGAAAGAGAGCCTAAGTCTCTAGAATTTGTCCAACAAGGAATTGGAACGTACTCAAGAGAATTGATAGCCCCAATTAAAGGGTTAAACCGAGAGATCATAATACCCGACTTGATCCTTAATTGCTTGTGCAAATTCGCATACCCAATTGGTCTTGAGAAAGTCAATTCGGGCAAAATCACTCGAACCACCGAGAGGTATAGAGTGAGTAGAATCGAGCAATGGTTATATCATACTCCCCAAATGTGTCAATCTAGCTTTAGACTCAAGATTCCATCAATTGACCACCTAGGCGAAGGTCACAACCCTAGTGCCCTTTTAATCATTTGAACAACTTGCAATAGTTTAATCCTAGCCTATAGTAGTTTAATTGAGCATTGTAGTTTATAAAATTAGAATCATAATTAAAATCCAAAAATGTGTAGAAGTGCAATTTAGAGAAAATACACAACTCCACTTTAGATAGACACCCAACTCCAATATCTAGCTCCCTGTGGAATTCGATCCTGACCCTAAATTAGGTAAAAGCTGCTTCGACCTCGCTCTCTACTTAATAGCAGTATAGGGTTGGTCGTGATCACCTTTTGGCATCGTTGCCAGGGAGCTAACAATTTTGGCTATCTATCTAAATAGATTTGCGTTTTGTTCTTCTTTCCTTCTTTGTTACTAATTTGTTTGTGTCAATAGTTCAGGTACAAAATGGCATTAAATGCTATTGGAAACGTGAATGCGAGGGAGGAGGTTGATGACAATGGATATGAAGAGGTGCATCTTGTACCTCAAGGACAACGTACAGGCTACCAGGCCAATGCAAATGAAAATATTCCAGACCCTCCTCCGCCACCTCCAAGAGTGGCTCCTAGAGTTCTTCCCAACCAAGGCTATGCGAGTGCAATTGTTCCGCGCTGGATCCAGGCAAGCAATTTTCAAATAACCAATGCGATACTGACATTGTTGGAGCAGTGTAGGTACTTCACGGGTGATCCTACTCAGAATTCTTACAAACATCTCAAGGGTTTCGTGGATACTTGTTGGGGGAGCAAGCAAACCAATGTGTCCGAGGATGCACTTCGATTGAGGATTTTCCCATTCTCACTTAGGGGGAAAGCATTGGATTGGCTTGGGATACTTCCCAACCATTCTATCACAACTTGGGATGAGTTGGCAGATAAGTTCATTGCCAAATTTTTCTCACCAGGCACATGGCAGCACTACAGGATGAGATCTTAACCTTCAAGCAGGAGCCCACCGAACCATTGCATGAGATTTGGGAGAGATATAGAACTATGGTGAAGGAATGCCCCAACAATGATATGACAGAGGCGATGATATAACAAACCTTTTATCAGGGCATCAATACAACAAATCAATGCATAGTGAATCAATTGGCTGGGGGTAATTTCATGAAGCTGCCTTATGATGAAGCTTGTGCTATTCTTGATGAAATAGCTAACACATCCTCCGCTTGGCAAAGTAGAGCCAATGTGCCACAGGGTGACCCCACAGTCACTCATTTACACAACGAACTACATGATCATGGATAGGCTATAGCAGAACTTACAACAACAATGAACCAATTAGCAAAGGCACAATTGTAAAAAGTTCAGAATCCTTGCCAAGTGAATGCCATGGAGGGTGTTAACATGCTTGTGAATAATAGAAGACAGAGAGGTCAACAGAACCAAGGGAATTTGGAGCAATTTGACAATGATTGTGGTGGATTCCTGTTAGAACATATTTTAATAATGCAAATTAATATGCATGTGCAGGAGTTCAAAGAAGCAAAAAGGAACTATTGGAATTGCTATGTCGAACAAGGAAGGATATCGTTCTCAAAAGAAGCTGCCCTAAATACTCACGATGCACAAGGAAAGAATCAACTCTACATCAGCAAAATGGGATTAACTCCATGATTCTGGGAAATCAAATCTGTCGTAATGGATAAAGATTCAACGCAATCCATGATTGACGAGTCAGATCAAATCACTAAAGAACAATTAAAGCTAGCGGATCCGGACAGCAGTCAAGATCGGAAGGTCCAAAAATCAAGGAAGAATTCTGTCAAACCCGTCTTTTGCCAAAGGAAAATATCTGAAGAGAAGCAACGGCTAGTACTTTATTCTTGGAAAGAATCAACTCTTTCCAAGGATCAAAACCCTTGGGTTGACAAGCCTTCACCATTCATCCTTGTATAAATTCATAGTGCAACTCCATCCTTAGTATACTTTGACCGAACCAAAATAACTCTCTTCAATTTACTGCAAACAAGCATAGTAGCCTATATAGATCTGTTGTGTAACAAGTCAGGGACAGAAAGAGAGCACACAACTGGTGAGGCATTGTATCAAACGAGTGCTAGAAAACTGAGCGACAAATATCAAATTTGTACTCGAAAGAAAGCTCATTTGCTTGAAGAGAAATTCCTTGCAACCCAAGGGGACTGGATTAGGATTCACATTGAATCCGAACCAGTATAAAATTCCTGGTGTCTTTAATTTCTGCATTTACTTTCTGCATATTACTTCGAATTTCTCTATCTACAAGATTTCCATATTCAGTCGACTACTAAAGTTTTAAGTCAACTTATTACGATTAATTTTAATTATATACAATCCACCCCCCTCCCCTCTTGTACTTGCTCATACTTTTGCTTTTTGCTTAACAGCTTGTGAGAAAAAGATCATGGCAAATCAGGTTATCGTTGGAGCTCTATTTTAGGAAGGAACTTCTCAAGTAAGACCACCTTACTTCAGTGGAAAATATTTCTCCCACTGGAAAATCCGCATGGAAATCTTCACCAAAGCATACGATGTCAAAGTACGGAGAATTATCAAGAAGGGAAACTACCCATTGCCTGCCAACACTCCACCGCTCGCTGACCCTGATGATATAGACTCATACTCAAAGGAGCAATTAGAAGCTGTACAGATAAACCACAAGGCAAGGAATCTGCTTCACAATGCAATAAGTGGTGAAGAATATGAAAAGATTTCTAGTTGTGATACTTCCAAAGAAATGTGGGACAAGCTCGAAGTTACCTATGAAGGTACCATCAAGGTAAAGGAAACCCACATAAATATGCTAGTTCACGACTATGAACTATTCTCAATGAAGGAAGGAGAATCCATCGAAGAAATGTTTTCCCGGTTCAGTAAAATAATCAGTAACTTAAAAGCTTTTGGCAAACCGTACACCAGTGGCGATCAAGTTAGGAAAATTCTCAGAAGTCTACCAACCACCTGGCAGACTAAAGTTGTCACTTTGGAATCTCAAGATCTTAACAAGTTATCATATGATGAACTACAAGGAGAGCTCATTGCTTTCGAAAGAACGCATCTGAAGAAGACAAATCAAGAGGAGAAGAAGAAAATTGTTGCATTCAAAGCTACTACTGAAGCTGCTAAGAATGAAATTGATTATCCTGAAATTCTACAAGAGGAAATCGCTATGATGTCTAGCAACATGGATGGATTAATGAGAAGATATAGAAATACAAAGAAAGGAATATTTCCACCAAGAAGATCTAGACAATACAATGAACAAGACAAGAAGGATGGAAAATGCTATGAATGTGGAAAGTTTGGGCATATCCAAGCGGAGTGTCCAGAACTGAAGAGAAAGATCTCCAGAGGATTCAATAAGAACATATCATTTGGAAACTGGAGTGATGAGGATGACTCAGACCATGAAGAGATAGCAAATCTCTGCTTCATGACAATTCTAGAAAATGAGATCAACAAAACTTCAAGGTGCTGGACAGATGAAGACGTTTCAGACAATGAAAACTATTTTATGGCAAAAGGAGAAACTAGCAAGGTAAGATCTTATGACTGTGAAAGATGCAATGAATTACAAGACATACTTGACTCCACCCTAAAAGAGTCTCAAAATATGATGAATGAACTTAAGAGACTCACCAGGGAAGTCAAAGACTGGAAACTCAAACATGAAGTATGTGAAATTGAAAAAGACGTACTTCAAGAAGAGTTTGAGGAATTGCAAATGCAGTTTAACAGCTTGCACAAATCCACTAGTCACAGCTCTGTTAGGTCAAAACAGACGACTTACAAGTCGACTGGAAAAGAACCAATCAGAACTAGATCGACTAGTCAATCGAACCAGTTGACTTACAAGTCAACTGGAAAGGAATCAGCAAATCCTATGACTGCTAATTCCAACTCTTATGAAAGACCTGAAAACAGGTCTGGGGTTAAATGTCATTATTGTAACAGAAGTGGGCATAAATATTCTGGTTGTCACTTTCGTAAATCTCATATGTCCGAATGGGTTTGGAAACCTAAGAACTCCGAATCTAGTAATACTAACTCACCAGGACCCAAGCAAGCTTGGGTACCTAATAGAAAGTAATAATTCTGTATTGCAGGAACACCACAGAGTAAAGCGCAAAGGAAAATGGTATCTAGATAGTGCGTGTTCCAGTCACATGACAGGTGACAAAAGCCTGTTTAAGGAAGTTACAAAGATTGACAGAGGAAGCGTCAAATTTGGAGATGATTCAAGAGGCAAAATAGTTGGCACTGGAACTATTCTTTTCAACAACAGCTGTGACATTACTGAAGTATATCTGGTTGATGGATTGAACTATAATCTCCTCAGCATAAGTCAACTCTGTGACTCAGGATATGAGGTGAAATTTAAGAGAACTGGATGTGCCATCGAAGATGAATCAGGTAAAATAATTCTTCTTGGAAAAAGGTACAGAAATGTTTATATACTTGATGGTTTCGAAAATATAGATGGTCATATCTGCCTAACCTCAATGTCTGATGATCCCTGGCTATGGCACAGAAGACTAGGTCGTTCTAGCATGCATCTAATTGAGAAATTATCCAAACATGATCTAGTCATTGGGTTACCTAAATTGAATTTTTCTAGGACTCACATTTGTGATGAATGTCAGATGGGTAAGAAAACTAGAAACTCTTTCAAAAACAAAGACATAGTGTCCACCTCAAAAATATTGCAATTACTTTATATGGACTTATTTGGACCTACTAGAACTGCTAGCATAGGAGGTAAGAAATATGCTTTTGTTATTGTTGATGACTTTTCACGTTTCACTTGGGTAATTTTCCTGTCTCACAAAGATGATGCCTTAAGAAACTTTGAAGTTCTCTGCAAAAGGATTGAAAGAGAAAAAGGTTATCCAATCTCCATAATCCAAAGTGATCATGGAGGCGAGTTTGAAAGCAAGGCATTTGAAGATTTCTATAATGATTAAGGCTACACTCACAATTTCTCCGCTCCTCGCTCACCTCAACAGAATGGAGTTGTGGAAAGAAAAAATAGAACTCTTCAAGACATGACAAGAACCATGCTGTTAGAACATTCTCTACCAAATCATTTCTGGGTTGAAGGTGTGAGTACTGCATGCCACATTCTCAATCGGTGTCTCATAAGGCCCATTCTGAAAAAGACTCCGTATGAAATCTAGAAAGGTAAGCGTCCTAACATTAGTTACTTTCATCCATTTGGAAGCAAGTGTTTCATTCATAACAATGGTAAGGACAATCTTGGAAAATTTGATCCAAGAAGTGACGAAGGTATTTTTCTTGGTTATTCTTTAAATAGCAGATCATTTAGAGTTTTTAATAAACGTACTTTGTGCATTGAAGAATCAGTTCATGTTATTTTTGATGAAAATAATCCCTTGGTCGAGAAAGGCATTAATGCAGGTGACGAAGATCAAACTCAAGAAGTTCAGGACAAAGGAAAATCACAGGAGTCAACTAGTCTCACAGATGTAGTCGAGTCGAATGAGCAAGTTAGCAAAAACTCTCCAAAACAACATGTGGAGTCGACTACTAGCACTGTTCGACTAAATGAGTGGAGAATGAAACTGAATATCCACCGAAATATATCATAGGGGATCCAAACGAAGGAATGAAGACCAGGGCTGCCTTTAAAAAGAAAGCAAATATTGCTCTGATCTCTCAAATAAAGCCAAAGAAGGTAGAGGAAGCTTTGAAGGACTCAAGCTGGGTGAAAGCCATGCAAGAGGAATTAGATCAATTCAGCAAGAATCAAGTATGGAAGACCTGAAAATGTTTCCATCATCGGAACAAAATGGGTGTTCAGGAACAAATTGAATGAAGAAGGACAAGTCATAAGGAACAAATCCATATTAGTTGCTCAAGGCTATTCACAACAAGAAGGAGTCGACTATGATGAAACTTTTGCTCCAGTAGCTCGATTAGAGTCTATACGAATCCTGTTAGTGTATGCATCATTTAAAGGATTCAGATTGTTTCAAATGGGTGTCAAAAGCGCCTTTCTAAATGGATTCATCGAAGAGGAAATTTTTATGAAACAACCTCCAGGCTTTGAAGACTCAAAAATTCCTTATCATGTGTACAAGCTTACTAAGGCCCTATACAGACTGAAATAGCCTCCCCGTGCTTGGTATGACAAGTTAAGTACCTTCCTTGTTGATCATGGGTTCACCAGAGGTAAAATTGATACTACTCTATTTATTAAACGATCAACAGAAGGTAATCTCATCATTCAAAATTATGTTGATGATATTATTTTTTATAGTGCTAACTCTCTTATGTGCAAAAAATTTGCAAACCTCATGCAAAGTGAATTCGAAATTAGCATGATGGGTGAACTCACATTTTTCCTTGGGCTTCAAATTCATCAATCTGAAATGAGAACTTTCATCTGTCAAACTAAATATACCAAGGAGCTGATCCAAAAATTTGGCATGAGCAATGCAAAATTAATTGGGACTCCTATGAGTCCTGCTACAAATTTGGATAAGGATGAACAGGGTACTCCAGTTGATGAAACCAAATACAGAGGAATGATTGGATCTCTACTGTATCTGACTGCTAGTCAACCAGATATTATGTTCAGCATTTGTAAATGTGCCAGGTTTCAGTCGGCTCCCAAGGAGTCACATCTAACTGATGTAAAAAGAATTATTCGATATCTTATTGGCACAGTATCTCATGAATTGTGGTATCCTCGCTCTAACTCATTTAAATTAGAAGGTTTCTTAGATGCAGATTTAGCAGGTGATAAAGAAGACAGAAAAAGCATGAGTGGCACTTGTCAATTACTAGGAAAGGCCTTAATATCCTGGAACAGTAAAAAGCAAGCATCAGTCGCCTTGTCGACTACTGAAGCTGAGTACATAGTTGTTGGTCAATGTTGTGCACAACTGCTGTAGATGTCCCATCAATTGGGTGACTATGAACTCTCCTTTAAACCTATACAAATCTTTTGTGATAATTCTAGTGCAATTTGTCTTTCTAAAATCATGTGCATCACTCTAGAGCAAAGTATATAGACATTAAACATCATTTTATTAGAGAACATGTTCTTAAAGGTGACATAGAATTAGCCTTTGTTGGCACCTCTGCCCAATTAGCTTATATTTTTACAAAACCATTGTTGGAATATAGATTCTGTTCTTTGAGAAAATTACTTGGCATTATTTGTTTTTCAAAAAATTATTAGGACCAAATTGTTACTTTTCAAAAAACTTGTCATAATTGCTTTTTTCAGTGCATTAATTACGCTGTTAGTCTTTTCCCTCTCTTTTAGTCTATTTTTGATCAGTTTGCAACCAAAGTTGGAAAGCCAATTATCACATCGCTTCAACTAACACCATTTCCTTCTCTGTACTCAACCGTCAAATCTCCTATCTTTAAGTTAGTCCTTTTCCATCTCTTTCATCTCCACCATCTCCCTCAACCTCTACCAACTCCCTCTTCAATCTGTACCAACCCTCTCTTCTTCCATGGCAAAATCTTCCAGAAACCCCTCTGCTTCCACTAGAAAAAGTACCCGCTCAAAAACAAAACCCTCTTTCGCGCCTCCTGAACAAGTAGACTTAGGGTCTGATCGTTCTGAGGGTTGTGCCTCTTCTCAAGGAGGGTACTCTGAACACTCCCAACTTTTAGGTGACAAAGCCGTTGGAAAGCATCCTATGGAGGATCCTCCTTCTTCTACTCCAAAGAAATCAAAGTTCGATTTCTCTACCTCTCTCAAATCCGACCTAAATTTCTGGGACACCCCAAATAGGGATTTCTTTGTTTCTCTTAAGGACAAGCCCATCGCCTATGGTAGAGTGGTAGATCTCGATCTTATAGATTCTCTCAACTGTAAGGTAAAGGACCTTTTCGTGTATCAAGGGTGGGAAAAATTTCTCTCTATTTCTCCGCCTAAAGTGTATGAACCCCTTGTTCGTATGTTTTATGCTAATCTTCGCTCTAGTAAACCTGATAGGCTTGAAACTCATGTTCTTGGTAAACGCATTATTCTTGATTGTGGTTTGTTCGACTCCCTTTTTCTCTGTCGTTGCTCTGGTTTCCCGACTATCTTTAAGAATGTCTGGCCTGAGGATTTTGAAATCACCTTTGATCAGGCTAAACAGTGTATTGTAGAAAATCCCTCTGAAACCCTTCCCAATCAATTAGGGACCAGTGATGTTAGCTTTGAAACTAGGGTTCTTGCTCACATTGTTGCAACCACTCTCCTTCCCTGAACTGGTTCCTTCTCAACGGGACACCTTCTTTGTCAACTGTCTTATCTCCAACCTCAAAATCAAGTTGTCCTCCTGGGTTATAAATTTTATGATTGAGAGTGCTGAAGATCCAACCAGTCTTCCTTATGGTATGGCCATCACCCATATTCTAGAAGCTCATCAAATTCTGCTTTCAGACTACCCCTTTGTTCATGTGTACAAGTGCTACAACTCTAGAGCCTTCTCTAGTATGGGGTATGTGAGTATCAAGGGTGTCTGGGTCAAGAAGGGTGATAGTGATGCAAAGCCAACCCCTATGGAAACCAAGCCTTCGCCTGCTGTTCTTCCCTCTCCCATTCCTACAGACCTAAATGAAAAGTTTAGCTCCATTGACTCTCAACTCTTAGACATCAAGACTCTCTTGTCCGCCACACAGGTGACTGTGGATGCTATTCATGCTATTTCTAAGGAAACAGGGTCAGATGTGTCCAAAATGAGGGTGGTTGTGCAAAGGGTAAGGGAGAACGCGGTTAAAGCCTTCAAGGAGGTGCATGACAGGCTAAATGGAATGAGCGTTGCTGCCAACACCAGCTTTGAACAGTTGAAGGAGGCAATCTGCAACACTCTTACCTACTTTCTGCGTCTATGAGATGGATGTGGTCTACAGACAATTTTTCCTTTGTTTTAAACTTGTTTTAGCTGTGGTTGGGCTATGCCCGCAGATGTTTTTCTTTTCTCTTTTATGTATGTGGATATTATTTTTGCTACTCCCTCTTTGCTGATGTCAAAAAGGGGGAGAATATATATCTTCTGGACTATTAACGCTCTATGTGCAGGTTCAAGTCGATTATGCATATACTCTCTATTCGTTATACAGGTTAAGTCGACTATGCTACATGCATAGATAGTATCTCTTATTCTTTGAACCGGTTAAGTCAACTATGTTGCCCATGCATAGACAATAATATACAGGTACAAGTTGACTACACACATTGAGGGGGAGATCAAGTTCAGTTGACTACACATATTGAGGGGGAGCCAAGTCGGTCAATCCCAAACAGGGAAGTCAACTATTGTTTATCCCTTTACATATATGTATATTATTTTGCCATCATCAAAATGGGGGAGATTGTTAGAGCATATTTTAATTATACAAATTAATATGCATGTGAAGGAGTTAAAAGAAGCAAAAAGGAACTATTGGAATTGCTATGTCGAACAAGGAAGGATATCGTTCTCAAAGGAAGCTGCCCTAAATACTCATGATGCACAAGGAAAGAATCAACTCTACATCAGCAAAACGGGATTAACTCTATGATTCTGGGAAATAAAATATGCCATAATGGAATAAATATTCAACGCAATCCGTGATTGATGAGTCAGATCAAATAACTAAAGACCAATTAAAGCTAGCGGATCCGGACAGCAGTCAAGATCGGAAGGTCCAAAAATCAAGGAAGAATTCTGTCAAACCCGTCATTTTCCAAAGGAAAAGATCTAAAGGGAAGCAACGTCTAGTACTCTATTCTTGGAAAGAATCAACTCTTTCCAAGGATCAAAACCCTTAGTTTGACAAGCTTCACCATTCATCCTTGTATAAATTCATAGTGCAACTCTATCCTTAGTATACTTTGACCGAACCAAAATAACTCTCTTCAATTTACTGCAAACAAGCATATTAGCCTATATAGATCTATTTTGTAACAAGTCAGGGATAGAAAGAGAGCACACAACTAGTGAGGCATTGTATCAAACCGAGTGCTAGAAAACTTAGCGACAAATATCAAATCTGTACTCGAAAGAAAATTCATTTGCTTGAAGAGAAATCCCTTGCAACCCAATGGGACTGGATTAGGATTCACATTGAATCCGAACCAGTATAAAATTCCTGGTGTCTTTAATTTATGCATTTACTTTCTGC
>MU674235.1:39812-83054 GCA_026770625.1 Nicotiana glauca | reverse complement strand
GCAGCAGCAGCAGTAGTTAGATAGCAGGATCTTATTACTACGAGTCTAAGGTAGCTTGCAGGCGTCCGCAGGCCCGACGTCTCTTCTTATGCTTCTCATTTATACTGTAGTTTCATTGTTTCGAGACAGACGGTTGTTATATTTCTTTCAGACCATTATATGTAGTTTGTTCTTAGTGGTTCGTGAGTTTGTGACACTAAATCTTGGGTAGAGGATATTTTTGAGCAGTTCACATTTATTTTCAGACTTATAAACTTAGACTTCCGCAGCTATTGTTATCATTATTATGATTCATGCTATTAAACTGACAACAGGATGTTTTTATTTATGAAAACGGTGAGGAACTTGGCTTGCCTAGCTACCACGAGTAAGCGCCATCACGATCCCGATGGTGGGAAATCCGGGTCTTGACATTCAGGTAAGCCAAGGCGCGTGACTTAGACCAAGTGAAGTGCATCAAAGACGAAGAAGGTAGAGTTTTGTTGGATGAGGCGCTTATCTGTCGGAGATGGCAGACCTACTTCCATAGTCTCTTGAACGAGGAGCGGACAGCAGAATTGTACTGGGGGATTTGGAACTCTCCGGGAGTCATTGTGACTTTCGGTATTGTAGGCGGATTAGAGTTGATAGAAGTTGAGGGGGCTATGCATAAGATGAGCATAGGCAAAGCGAATGGGCCGGATGAAATCCCGGTGGAGTTTCGGAAGAGTGCAGGCAAGGCAAGCTTGGAGTGGCTCACTAGGTTATTTAATGTCATTTTTAAAACGAGGAAGATGCTCGAAGACTGGAGGTGGAGCACGATGGTTCCTGCATACAAGAACAAGGGTGATATCTAAAATTGCAATAACTATCGGGGTATCAAGCTGCTTAGCCATACTATGAAAGTCTGGGAGAGAGAGGTAGAGCTAAGGGTGAGGAAGAGTGTATCTATTTCCGAGAACCAGTTTGGATTTATCCCGGGGCGTTCAGCTACAGAAGTCATCCACCTTGTTAGGAGATTGATGGCGCAATATAGGGAGAGAAAGAAGGACTTGCATATGGTGTTCATCGACTTAGAAACAGCGTACGATAAAGTTCCGAGGGAGGTTTTGTGGAGATGTTTGGGCTAGAGGTGTACATGTTGCCTAGGTTAGGTTGATTAAGGACATGCATGATGGAGTAAAGACCCGAGTGAGGACGATAGGTGGGATTCGGACCATTTTACGGTTATGATGGGATTGCATTAGGGGTCGGCACTCGGCCCTTTTTTTGTTTGCTCTGGTGATGGACGTACTGACACGCCACATCCAAGGGGAGGTGCCATGGTGTATGCTATTTGCAGATGATATTGTATTGATTGACGAGACGCGAGATGGTGTGAACGCGCAATTAGAGGTATGGAGGCAGCCCTTGGAATCTAAAAGTTTCAAGTTGAGCAGGACCAAGACAGAATACTTGGAGCGTAAGTTCAGTGGTGAGACTCGAGGAGGGAAAGGGGAGATGAGGCTGGACTCGCAGGTCATCCCTAGGAGAAGTAGTTTTAAGTACCTTGGATCTATCATTCAGGGGGATGGGGAGATCGATGAAGATGTCACGCATCGTATTGGGGCGGGATGAATGAAATGGAGACTCGTTTCTGATGTTTTGTGTGACAAGAAGGTATCACCGAAAATTAAAGGTAAATTCTACAAAGTAGTGGTCAGACTAACGATGTTGTATGGGGCTGAGTATTGGCTAGTCAAAATCGCTCAAGTCCAAAAACTGAAGGTAGCAAAGATGAGGATGTTGAAATAGATGTGCGGGCACACCAGGTTAGATAGGATTCGAAATGAGGTTATCCGCGACGAGGTGGGTGTGGCCCCTACTGAGGACAAGATGCGGGAGGCGCAGCTTAGGTGGTTTAGTATGTGAGGAGGAGCACAGAAGCCCCGTGAGGAGGTGCGAGAGGTTGACATTAGACGGCCTACAAAGAGGTAGGGTTAGGCCAAAGAAGAGTTGGGAGAAGTGATTAGGCAAGACATGCCGCGGCTTCAGCTGACTGAGGACATGACCCTTGATAGGAAGGTATGGAGGTCGAGGATTAGGGTAGTAGAGTAGGTAGTCTAGAGTGTTCATAATAGTAGTTTTGGCATGCAGTATCGCTTTCTGTTGGCAGTAGATTTTTATGACTAATCGTTGTTTTCTTTTATTGTTGATCACCTTTCTGTCTTGTCATTTTCATTCTGCTTTTATATGGCTTTTTGGTATTTTCCCTTCTTGTTTATATTTTCATTAATTTGGTGCTAAAGCTTTACTGGTCTATTGGAAACAGCATCTTTATCCTCACAAGGTAGGAGTAAGGTCGACATACACACTACCCTCCCCGACCCTACAGTGTGGGATAATACTGGGTATGTTGTTGTTGTACTAAATGAAAAGCAATATTTTCTTCTTTGCCCTCCTTTTCAATCAGAATAATTTACGAGTTTAATTGTACAACAACGAGGAGGTAAGCCAGTAAGCAAATTGCTCTAGACTAACCTTTCGCCATCAAGCACACAAACAGCACAAGTACCCGTTGGACTCTCATCCTCATAGTAGTGAACCTAAATGCAAGTCATGAAATTAAAGTCTAGAAATCTGAAAATATTGATAATAACACCCCCTACCCCCTCCAAAAAATAGGCCAAACAAGGAGAAGATTAGGGACAAAGAATCTACATTGACACCAGCATCTTTCGCGTTTTTCTTCATTTCCTCACCATACTTGTCCTTTCCAATAGAGCCCATGTAACTTGTTGCACCGGGAATTTGAAGCATCCACTGCAAGTGAAAATTGGAAGTTATTATTCTGCATTAAATACGTCATGCAAGATTGCAAGAACCAAGGAAAAACAAAAGTGATAACACACCTGAGCTACTCTGATTGAATTTTGAGTTGCACCTGCAATTCAGAACGAAAAGAAAAATGTGTTCAGGTTGCCGTGGTATCTTCAATGCAAATATCATTCAACAAAGATGTTGTTAAGTAAGGTATCAAGTGATGGAAATTTACCTCCAGCAATGTATTCAACATTAAACTTGGATGTCATTTCGTCATACCTACGTCATAAAATTCTTTATCAGCATTTTGCATGAACAAGCATATTCCTTGTCAAGACAAAAGATGCAACTATTTTCTTCAGCATAATAAGTTCTAGTGACTACTCTCTCTTTGTATTTGTATTCCAAACATAAAACTATTCAACAAGGCAAACATTTCACCTTTAATATCAGAAAAGTAATAGGCTCATTATTTAATTAACTGTAACCAGAAAAGTATCTATACAAGACTCTTTTGAATGAGAGTTTATCGCAACAAGCCATGCACTTAAGAAAGCAATAAGCCTATCTAGAAATGAAACAGAGAAATGCTAACATATCCAATTTATAGTGAATCCTTAGGAAATCAAGGCACCACGTCTCGGTTTCCCACAATAATATGGCTTAAACCATTTTATTGCATATTCCACAACAATGCTAGGCGATACAATTTATGACTTCCAAATTGACTTGATATTTTAATATGAAATAAAGTGAACAAAGATCGACACAAAAAAAGGCTTTTCAAGTGGCAGTATAATATTTTTTAGCTAGTAGAAAAACTACTTATTGTTTGAGAATCATTCAGTAAGAATAACTGCAAGAGATATTATAATCAATCTATTCAACAATTATGAATAAATCCTCATTGCCTGAATCAAAGTTCAGCTGAGCTAAGCTAACAATGAGGAATAAACTAATTAGAGGCTCAAACCTATCAAAAGGAACAAAAAAGAAACTAATCAGTGCAACCTGCTAAGCTAGGCAATGTGGATACACACGTAGAACTAAGGTGAAAGGAAACAACTTACATAGACAAGTGCTTTTCCTCAGCAAGAATTGCATTGTTCGGCTTAATGTCATACCTGAGATTAAAAAATCATGTCATTCAAATAAGAATCTCACTTCTTAACCCCGTAGGAAAAAAAATAATCATGTAAAGCAAATGCATTAACCCAATCGACGATCCAAAAATTTAAGCAATAAGTGGCAAATATGTAATAAACATCTAGTATTCACCAGATCTATGAAATTAAATCAACTAACACGTATGAAACTAAACGATTTTTGTGCAGGAAATTAGCTGAAAATGGGAAATATGTGACAAAAATTACTTGTTGAGGAAATCTTGATCGATAACAGCTGAGATATCGAGCAGTGGATTGCCCATACCCAAAAGAATACCCTCAGAATCCATTTTTTTTATATTTCTGTAAAATTTGTTTTGTTGTTGAAAATGGAGGTTCAGATCTTAAGGTAGGTGCGATTTCGGCTTTAGGTATCAAACTCTTTATATAGAAAATAGCGTCGGTGTTGGTGGGTAAATGATGGTGACGCCGTTGATTTTTGTTGTTCAACAAGTTTTGTTAAACATTTCTTTTTTGAAAATAAATACAATAGAACTTCTTTTCATTTGAAGTGACACTTTTTTCCTTTTTAATCTTTAATGACACACATATTTACCTGTAAATAGGGGTGTACATGGACCGGGTTGGTTCGATTTTTATCAAAACCAAACCAAATCAACTATATTAGTTTGGATTGGTTCGATTTTGTCGGCTTTTCAGATTTTTGAATTTTCGAGTTTTTTGTTACTTACATATTATTTCAATCTTACTTTGTTAAATATTTGATACGTATACATCTATTTAGTAAAAATATAAAAGTTGAGAAATATACTATTAATTAAAATAATATTATGCGAGAATTCCATTAGTTAACATATAATAATTATTTTTTTAGTTATCTGACTGTAATTTTTCGTTGATAAACACTTTCAGGTTATCCGAATTTAGTAATTACACATAAAAATTAATATGATACCTAAATATTAATAACCACTTCACATTCAAAAAAGATATAAGAATTTAATACATCTTAACATATGATATGAATATGTAAGAATAAAAAGATAGACGTATTTCAGTAACACTTGATAAGAAACTGATCATACAACCTATTATTTAAGGTCAATAAATATGAAGCACTTCATGTTCTATTAAAATTTATATCCCGCAATCCTAAAGAAAATTTTATATAAAATCTTAAATAATATATAAAAATTATACATTTATATGTCGGGTTGGTTCGGGTTATTTTATTCAATACCAAACCAAATCAAACCAAATCAAGTCGGGTTTTTTAATCGGTTTGGTTTGACTTTTCGGTTTGGTGTGATTTTTCAGTTCGGTTTGTACACCCCTACCTGTAAAATAGGACAGTTAAATTTATTACGTATTTTTTAGATAAGTGAACTGATTTGATCCAAAAATAAAAAATATATATAAGATTAAAAATGAGATTCAACAATTGAAATTGAAGAAGATGACAAGTCTAGTTCCATATGCAATACCTCCAAGGACAAAAGTGAAAGCAATGATAAAATGTAAATAAAGTTGTTTAATTGAGAACAAAAGTAAAATATAGCTTATGTCTTCAGAAAATTATGTGTGTTACAATGGTTAATGAACCTACTATTTATAGTTTTACCTAAGGAAACAAGATCATAGGATCAAGCTTCTCTTAAATGATAATAAAAGAGTCATTGATGAATATGTAACGGCATGCCATGAATGAAGATATTCCCTGGAATGGTCGCTTATTTAATGTGAGAGAATATTCCCTCATTGAATACTATCCGATGGCGAACCCTTGATTTTCTCTCGTTAACAGTGCTCCCTTCGCCTGATGACGATTACATTCATTATGTCCGTTATTGGTTGTTGCTTGACTTGCCCTTTTCTTGCATTCGGTTCCACATGTCATGATGTCATTCAACCATCTGTTACAAACTAGTTTTACCCCATGGAGATAGTCCCCCTACTTTTTGATGACACATCCTAGCGTTACCGGGAGTTTGTGAAGATTTCTTTCTTGGCGGGAAAGTTTCTGAATAGTCTCTGACGCTTGAAAGGATGCACGTCTTCTCGCATTTAATACCCCAAACACATGTTGTCCCACGATTTAGCAAATATTTTTGCTGGTTTTCGAGGTAATCATGACCATGATTTTTATCATCTAGAACTCCCTTTCTACCTATTATTTTTACTTTTTTACTACCAAAAATTTTCATAAGTCTTTCTTTCGCTTTGCATTTGTTTGGAAAAATTTCCATCTTCTTCAATTCTCTCTTAGAAAAAGTATTACTAACCCTTTATCACCATGGGTTCTTCCTCTACGTACTTTGAAAGCACTGGTCTTTTCTTCGGTGGAGGACTAAAGAAAACGAAAGACAAGGAAGTTGATGTCCTTCCAATGTAAGCACCATCATACCACAATATATCAGCACTACTAATGACTTTCAAGAGAAGGCCACTTTTGTATATTCACGAACTTGGCCTGTTAGCAAGTATCCTTTCGCCATTTTCCATTTGCCCTTCAAGTATCCTCAATTGTGAAGGAGGACTGCAATTGCCCCAATCTTGAAATCCTCGTCTTGGATATAATATAGAGGGTTACTTTCACCAACGTGAGTTTTACGTATGTTTATACGTACCCTTTACCTTGGGTCCCTTCTATCTAGGGTCGAATGAAGGGCTCAACCCCATAATTTTGGAGTTTTGTCCTGGTACTAGGTCTACTTAGCACAAGTAGGCCCATTTATATTTCGCCAAATGTGCACGGAGACCGGAAAAACTCTAAACCTTGCACACATGATGAATCTTTACTCTCCCAAAGTTTTTGGTAGGGGGTAATAAACTTTACCAGACGTGGACACCACGCTCTTCTCACCATCATGGATGATAACAACGATCGTGTATGGATGGAGGATCCGTCATTATTGCTACTAGGGACATCATCCCTGCCATCACTCCGTCTTTTTGAGTCATGAATCGCTTTCATAAGTTTTCAGTTATTCATTTCCTTCCTTTGTGAAAGAATTTTTTTTCCGTTGTCGCTGATCTTCTTGTTTCTTTTGTTCCAGCTACCCGATGAGAACTACCATGGGTTCAAATTGGAAATCACAACACCAAAAACTCCACCGGCGAAAGGAAATAACCCCCAAATACGGGTGGAAGGCCAAATATCATGGTAAATCAAGTCCTTATTCCTTTTATATTCGTATGAACATAGTAGCTTCATAAAAAGATTCTAACTCCGTTTTCTGCTTGATACAGGACTTTCACTTGGCTTTGTCACCTTCCCTGAGGTCGACGCCCTAGTAAACCCGGAAGAGTCGAGGAGGGTGTTGCAAAGGTACCTTGCCGAAATCAGAGCTCGATGATCTACTTCTAATAAGAGTGCCTCCTGTCGGAGTCCCAAACCCGAGAACAAGCAACCAAAAAGATGATGCTCTTTCTCGGCCAGTACTCAAACGCAGAAAATAAAGAAAATACCAACCGAGCCGTCCATAGTCATAGTGGTCCTCGACGATGAAGGGGAAGCTAGTGATGAAGAGGCTTCCCTTCAAAGGAGAGAAACATCTTCATCAGCACAACTGGATGCTCAGCCGGGAGAGCTTCAAAACCTGACCGTAGAAGAAACCAAACACTTCGGGAGAGATGGAACTGGTAGATAATGTTGATTCTCGCTTTCCAGCCCCCATTGCTCTCCCCGATCCAAGGAGTTCGGACCCTGAGCCTTTTTTGCCTTCGGCCACGGATCAAGTAATAATTAGTATTGCCCATGATGCAACTGTCTCTCATCCTTCCACACCAAAAACTCCACGCCCATCAACACCTGCTGGTCTTACTCCACTAGCACCAACTGCATCTCCTCCACCGGCAATAGATGACCGAGTAAGGGATTCTTCTCCTCCTCGGTCTCCCAACCACGAAAATTTGGAACATAATTATTCAACCCATTCCCTAGATCCTCGAGGGGGGAGAAGTTCCACTCTTTTCTATTTCAAAAGAGTGCCAATTTTTTTCCAAGCTGGCAGAGCTTGCGAATTATCTTAAGTCGTTGTCTTCGGAGAAAATTGGAAGAAATTGTGCTCCCTTTCTGGGGAGTGCTTGATAAACATTTCCATGCACAACGTAGCATAGACACCGCACTTGTTTTCTTGTATCTTCTTTTTTATTTCCCTGTTGAAAATAAAAACCCTAACTTTGAATTTCTTTTTCATAGGCCAACTTTCTTACTTCTGAAGGGTTGTATAGATTGGTCTTGGATAAGCACGGACTCGCTTCCAAATGAGATCAATTTTTGGCCAAATGGAACTAACTTGTTGCGTGCCTCCCAATGTTGGAGGCAAAAGCTGCTGTTATATGTGAGCTTGAAGCTTAGTTTCAACAACACAAACAAGATAAGATGGCCCACAACCAAGATGCTACTCAATTATATGAACAACTTCAAGAGGCTAAGTCTAAGTGGGTCAAGCTCCACGATGATGTGCTTGTTGCTGCCGAGTGCGAGTCTGCCTTTGAGGAACAAAATAAATAATTTGAAGGCAGATTTGAACTCCAAAACCAAGGAAGACAATGTTGTCGAGGAGAAAAGGGCCCGAATGGAGGAGAGGCTAAAGAGGTCGATGGAAACAAACCTGCTTCACTTGGCTACAAATGTTGAGCTCGATGCTCGCCTCAATGCCCTGAGATCTGAGAGGGACGACCTCCAGGCCCAAATTGAAACACTCCAAGAAAAGCTCTAGTACCAAGAGGATTATCTCGTATTTGAGAAGACTTACGCAATATATCATATGAGGAGGAATACATTGTAAAAAGCCAAAGTGAGTATCGTCGATATTGATGATTGCAGTGTCAAGGCACGAGAACTGGAGCTAACTGCTAGAGAATCTTCCAGCTCAGCCCGCTGCAACTGACTCTTCAAGTACTGGTTCTGAGTACTCGGGAACCGAATGGGAGTTTGAAGAAGATAAAGATGAAGGCCCCGAACCGGTTGTAGATTCGCCTTCTACAACTAGGGGAAACGTAAACCCCTCTCTCCGTTCGGTCTCCGGTGGCGATAATGCATACTTTCTTTTTTTATTTTTTTTTAAATATTGTAATTGTGCCAAACTTTTCATCGAGTTTGGAACTTTGACAAAAGAATTTTTTGCTTAAGTGTTTTGCAAAATATATTCCTTTTTTGTTGAATTGATTAAAGCTTCAGTTATATTTTTATCTGATAGCTTTTGATTCCAGGAATAAATTCTTCTGTGATCAACCCTTTACTATGAGGGTTTCATAATAGAGGATCCTTTTATATTTACGGTGCTCTTGAAGAGGACGTCTCTTGTTCATTGTGGCATAAGCATTTGAAGTTTTTGTTAACTTTCAAATGATAAAACTAATTCCTCATTTGGACAAGAAATAGGATAAAAATAAACAGACTTTATTTTGTTACTTCTATCTTTAAAAGTACATAATCATTCATCTGCTAAAGAAAAGATTGTCAACACATGTGGCTAACTTGTACAACTTATTTCTACGAGACTGATCATGTAGTCCCCGGTCCTAACGAACATTGATTTTGATTTTTGTGGCAATCCTGTTGCTGTATCAGATATTATTCCCCTAATGTTCGAATGCAAAACATGCGAATTCAAACACTGGAAGTCTTGTTTCACCGGTGGAAATGACTTATGAATGGTTAAATAATCCTTTTTAGTGATGGAAGGCAAAGCTTGCCATCGAACCAAAGATTATTTAACCATCCATATAGTCGTTTGTCATCTATGTGAAAATTTTGGTGCCTTATTGTCTAAATGTATTTCCTTTTGACGATGAAGCTCCCTTAGGAGTATACTTTTCGTTGTTGCCTCAGTAAAAATCTTGTCATAAAATTCCAATTGGGACAAAAACTGGTCAAAGAAAAAAAGAGTGCAGTATATACTTTTAGTATTTGTAGCAACTGTTAGCAATAATACATTTTGAGACAAGTTACGTTCCAATTGCTGGGCAACTTGACTTCATCTTGATTCTCCAACTCGTACGACCCTTTACCTGTAATAGCTGAAACTTGGTAAGGACCTTTCCATGTTGGACCTAGCTTCCCGGCATTGACTTCCCAAATGCTCTAAGTCATTTTCTCAAAACCAAATCTCTTACTTTGAAGTAGTAGAGATTAGCCCTCCGATTATAATGTCTTTCCATCCTTTTCTTTTGAGCCACCATCCTCATGTATGCCAAGTCCTTGTTTTCATCGAGAAAATCCATCTTCACCAGCAATGCTTCATTGTTTGCTTCTTCGTTTGTTCGTAAAAACATAAAGTCGGCTCCTCTACTTCTACCAGTGTTGATACCTAATTTCTTCCTATAATATTTTTAAAAAAATGCATATATACCTCCAAACCATGCATTAGCATCAATTAATATTTTTCCATAATTTCTGCATTTTTAAGGGTTTTAATTAATTACTCCGGTATTTTATTTATGCAAACAATCACTAATTACACCACAAATAATTTATTTTGTGGTTTAATTTTATTATTTACATTTGTGCTAAGTTTTAATTATTGCACAAGTAGACACATTTGCATTTTTGGGATTACAATTGCAATTGCTTTACAATTATGGTCCATGCATGCATTATTACATTATTTTACCAGAAAATAGCCTTTTATATTTTTTAAATACTAGGTAATTATTTTAAAACATTTCTAGGTATGAAAATCATTTTTGGTAATTTGTTAATTATTTTTAAAATTAATTTTTATCAATTAAATGGATATTTAATAAATGACCCTTTTTTATTTTTAGACCTGGCCTAATTAAAACAGCCCAATTTCAAATAACATTATCCCAAATCTATCCAGGCCCAATTTTTATCTGACCCTAACCCAATTAAACCTACCCGACCCAATAACCCCGTTTAATCATGACCGTTGATCATTTTGATCAACGGTTCACAATTAAACCTACCATAATTAATCCCAAAAGACCTCCTAAACCCTTTCATTCGTTTCATGTTCGCCGCCCTAAAACTTTCTCTTCTTTGATTCTCTCTGAAACCAAACTCTAACCCTAATCACTGCCACCCAAAATAAGCCCTGATAGCTTCGATTCCTACCCGTTCCATGGATTTCTATGGTTTTTTGAAACTTTAACTGGTCTCCTACTTCTCCTGGTTGCCCGATTTTGTGATTTCATGGAAAGATCTCGAAGAGATTTAGTCCAGATCTATCACGACCCAATTTTCCCTCTGTTGGGTTTCGTGATGGTACCTAGTCTTGAGGACTAGGTAAGCCTAATAATTGCGGAATAACAACCATGAAAAATAACATCTAAAATTATTATGAAATAGAATTCTTATACAATGAATATCTTCCCAAAACCTGGTAGTACAAGTCATAAGCTCTATAGAGATTTTCGCTACCATTTCTAAACTTACCCGTAAGGAAATAAGTACAGTAGTGAGAATATAAAATAAGAAGGTGACTCCGAAGCCTGCGATCACAGCAACAGGTTTACCTTGAGTCTCCACCGTAACGAATAGCTACTATCAATCAAATACCTGGGTCTGCACACAAAAAAATATACAGAAGTGTAGTATCAGCACAACCGACCCCATGTGCTGGTAAGTGCCTAGCCTAACCTCGGCGAAGTAGTGACGAGGCTAGGACCAGACTACCAAATAAACCTTTGAGGTGCTTTTTTCGCAAATGCGACATCGCAATTGCGAGCCTGGAGTCGCAAATGTGACATCTGCGTCTGGTGTTGTGGCTTTTTATTCCGAGACTTAGCCCATTTCCCTCATTTCCCACTTGGCCTTAGGCGATTTTTGAGAGCATTTGAGGAGGGGTTCCATCATCATCAAAAAGGTAAGTAATTTCTACATATCATAAGTTAAATACATGGATTATGGGTAGATTAACATGTGAAAATTAGGGAAAATCAAGGGTTGTTGATGAAAAACCTAGAATTTGGTAAAAATAAGATTTAACCATGAAATTTGTTAGGGAATAGAGCAATAATCATATATTCTTAATCCTTAGATTATGGGTAACAATTTTCTACAAAAATTTTCGGAATCCGGGCACGTGGGCCCGGGGATGAATTTTAGGAACCTTGCATGTAGAGTTGGGAAATTGGTTTAATAATTAGGATACGAACTTCTGAGCATGTATTGACTAGTTCTTACCCTATCTAAATTGTTTTAAATCGTTCGGCTCCGAATTGGAGGTTTGAGCGCGTTCTTGAATTGGAATATAGGCTTCGGAGTGAGGTGAGTCTCCTTTCTAACCTTGTAAGAAGGAATTCCCCATAGGTGAAATAATCGATTATGTGCTTCTAATTGTGGGGGCTACGTACGCACGAGGTGACGAGAGTCCATGCGTAGCTACTATTATATGTAAGTCCTGGTTGTCTAGGACCCACAAGCATGCTATACTTGGAATATCTATAATCTTATTGGTAGTTGAGTTGCTTAAATCATATTGAATTGGTAAATAAATTTCTAAAAGGTTTAAACTTCATTTTCTTAGATCGCTAAAAGAGAATTGGCTTTTATTTGGATAAACGTTCCCAATAAATTCTTAATGGGCTATTTGAGCATGTATTTCTATGTGTACCTGCGTTGCATGTATGATTCGTGAGCAGGGTGATTGTTTATTTAAATTTGACCGCGTCGCATGTATGATTCGCGAGCGGGGTAATAGATGCATCTATGGTTCGGGCCGTTCGACCCTCGACAGTGTACATTTTAAATTTCTATTGGATCAGGCCGTACGACCTCAGCATGATATGCGCATGCTTGTATTGCTTGCTTGAGAATTTTAAATGTTGATAATTGCCTTTCCTGGCCAGAGATAAATTGATAAAGATAATGAAAAGTAAATCTTTGGAAATCCTTATTATTTGAGAAGTTGTTTTCCTGCCTTCCGGCTTTACGAGTTTAATTTTTCTTTATGAAATCCATGAATTTTCCCACACTTTTACTATATTATCATTGGATCACTAGTAAGTGTCGAATTCGATCTCTCGTCTCTATTTCTTTAAGATTAGACAGGATACTCATTGGGTAGATGTTGTTTTCGTACTCATACTACATTTGGTGTGTATTTTTGTTGCTCAACACATGCATTTCTATTGGCCTAGTGGGCGTAGCAGCATGGCGGATTCAGAGACTCAGGTGAGCTGCACTTCTCGAGACGACCCGCTGCCAGCAGAATCTCTTTCAAATTACTGTATTTACTTTCTGTCCAATATTGCATTCCGGACGATTGTTGTATTACATTATTTCCTAGAAATTGCTCATGTACTTGTGACACCGGGTTCTAGAATGATCACGGGATTTTTCAGTAGTTAAATTTTGTAAAGATATCCTTATTTATCCACCGAAGTTTATTATTTATTATTTATTTGTTTAAAGGAAATGATTTCAAAATAATTAAAAATGAGAAATTGCTAGTAAATTATAGTTGGCTTTACTGACAGTGGTGTTCGGTGCCATCACGACCCTTAGTAGATTTTGGGTCTTGACAAAGTTCATCACTTTGCGTTCACCGATCTTTTGGTAAGGACCTGCTTCAATCCATTTTGGTATATTAGTTTGTTATAACTAAAAGAAATCTTATATTTCTAGGACCCCTCGATAGAGGACCAACTATGTCCATCCTTCATTTCATGAATGGCCATGAGGACAACACCGAATGCAGGAGTTTCGCCGGTTGGTGTACCAAATGCGCATAGCATTGACACTTGTCACACTTCTTAACAAACGACTTTGCGTCATGTTCTATCCAAGGCCAATAGTGACCTCACCTGATCAACTTTAGAACTGACGAATTTGTACCGGAGTGATTCTTGCAAACTTCTTCGTGGACTTCCATCATTACGTAGTCCGCCTCTGAGGCCCCAATACACCGAGCCAATGGTCTAGGAATGGTCTTCTATATAACTACCATCTATGAGGTAGTAACAAGCTATCTTGATTCATAATGCCCAGAACATCTTCGGGTTTTCGGGTAACTTGCCATGCCAAAGGTAGTTGACGAATGCGTTCCTCTAGTCCCTGACTAAGTTGGTTGAATTGAACTTGCAGTAACCGTCCACATCCAATACCGAATGCATAAGTTGAACAACTGTACCAAAGTCAAATCCTTTCATCTTCATGGATGACCCAAATTGGCCAATGCATATGCTTCCATATTTTCTTTTAATTGGAATGTGTACAATTAACAATTATCTAAAACGCACAAGCAATGCTTGAACCTTGTTCAAATATTATTGCATGCGCTCTTCCCTTGCATAAAAAATCCCATACACTTGGTTTACTACCAGTTAGGAGTTGCATTTTACTTCGATGACCTCGGAGCCTAGTCCCCGAGCTAATTCAAGTCCTGCAACCAAAGCCTCATACTCGACTTTAGTATTAGTTAAAGGAAAATTTTAATGGCCTTCCTTAGAGTTTCCCCCGAAGGCGTGGCTAGAACTTTCCCAACACTAGACCTTTTTACATTGGAAGCTTCATCCGTAAACAAGGTCCAAATTTCCGATGTCATTTATAACACCATCACTGATCCTTAGCATCCAAGTGCATCAATCTAGGACTGAAATCATCCACAAAGTCGACCAAAACTTGTGACTTTATTGCAGTTATGGGTTTGTACTCAATGTCAAACTCACTGATCGTGACCACCCATTTAGCCAAATGTCCTGACAACTCAGGCTTGTGAAGGACATTCCTTAAGGGAAAGGTTGTCACAATGGTTATCGGGTGGTATTGAAAATAAGGCCTAAGCTTCTGAGAAGCGACTACGAGAGCTAAGGACAACTTCTTGAGGTGTAGGTATCAAGTCTCCGCTCTTGATAATATTTTACTACCATAATAAACGACACTTACCGCTACTTTCGAGACTGCAAGGTATATTAACAATTTCCTGCCTTTCCCCGGCTTTGATAGTAATGGGGGTCCTGACAAGTATCTTTTTAGGTCTTTCAGTGCCTGTTCGTATTCCGGAGTCCACTCGAAATTGTTCTTCTTCTTTTGAAGTGAAAAGAAGTAATGGCACTTTTCTGAGGATCTTGAGATAAACCTGCTTAAGGCTGCTAACCTTCTGGTTAATCTCTACACTTCCTTCATGCTCGTTAGCTGGTCTGGGATGTCTTCAATGGCTTTAATTTTGTCGGGATTTACCTCAATTTCTTTGGGAGAGATCAAAACACCAAGAACTTACCAGAACTAACCCCAAACGCATATTTTTCGGGTTGAGTTTCATGTTATGTTTCCTTAGGAAGTTAAAGGCTCTTGGAGGTGTTACAAATGATCTCTTGCATTCAAATACTTGACTAACATGTTATCAATGTATACCTCCATTGTTTTGCCTATTTGATTTTCAAACATTTTGTTAACGTTCCTCTAATAAGTGGCTCCGACATTCCTATTTACTATGAAAATGGTAATAACAATTAAATTTGATTATGGGATTCTAAAAATATGTGATCTATTTTTATGCTAGTTTTTAAGCAGTTGATGCTATGTGAAAGACTTAGAAACGAGATAAGAGTTTGAGAGCAAGGTGATAACCAAACTGAATGATTAATAATTAGGGCCTCGAGCTTGCCTATTCAAGGGCCTCAGGCTCGAGTCTGAAGCTCGGCTGGGAGATGTCGAGGGTAATCGATGAATGACTAATAGTTACAATAAAATCAATGACGGCTCTTTATGGCCAATAGTAATCAATAAATGGAGAACAATTGATAGAACATAATAAATATAGGCAATAAATGGAATCAATAACATTAGGAGAATATGTTAGAGAAAGGAGAGTATGTTCTTGTGTATTTAGTATGGAGAAACAGATGTTTACAAAATGAAAAGGATCTCCTTTATATATGAGAGGGCATCCCAACATGGTACAAAATACATTAATTACAAAGATATGGAGGTTGGACAACTAGCTAACCCCCTGATTCGGGTTTATACTAGCCTGACAGACTTTATCGGCTCTAGCTATACGCCTTGGGAACTCTCCACTTTTCTATTGTAGATGTTGGTCTGCATCTCCCCGAGGTCGAGCGTCGATAGCCCTCGAGGGTGAACCTCGACCCTAGTCTCGAACCTTGTGAAATATGTTTACGAGGCAGTATAATGATAGAAAATTGGACTCTCCAATTTTACCGTATATAGACAGTCCCCGCGTTTCTTAGAGTGGAAGTGATAAAAAATGACCTTGAATTCTTGCCCCTCTGGTACTTTCATAATGACGATAGTCATAAGGTGCCAAAAGACGACGCATACACAGCCTTGAAAGCCTTCGCATTGATTATGGCAGTTGGATGTCCTTTGGCCTTTACCATCGTGCGTGCGAGGCCTTTATAAATACTTCTTTTCTCTTTCTTTACAACTCACTGCACTGCCAAGCCTCCAAAAAGGTTCCTTCTACCTTTACTTTTGTTGTTTCTTCAAAACACAACTTCCCTTTCTCTTCTGGAATCTTTTAGAAATGGCAAAAACTTTCGCTTCTGCTTCTTAGGAAAGCGTGACCTCCTCCTCTTTGCTTCTATTTAAAGGCAAAGTGGCAATGCCTCCTCGTGCTGAGGAATGCGTTCCAGGATTTTTTGCAACGGCTTCGAGAGACCTTCTTCGAAGCCGGGGTGCCATGAGCCTATGTCTCAGTATATTAGCTTGCTAACAGACGTCGGAAGGGTAAGAGCTGATTATCACTGGGGGACACGATGCTCGTGGAGATACCTAACCGGGAGGAGGATATAACGACATTCAAAGCCGATTTTCTCAGTATATATACTTACCTGTTCACCCTTGAGCCGGTGGGTCCACCCTCACCTCTGATTGATCCCGTGATAATCGACTTCTGCCAATGGTATCAAGTGAACCTCGACCAAATTCATCCTTCATTCTGGCGCACTTTCTACATGATCAGGTACTATGTGAACATGATTGAGGAGATGCCTTTCACCCTCGACCACCTGATCAGGATGTACAACCCCCATCTCTTCCATGGGGGTCTAATTAAGCTCTACTGCCGAGCTTCAGGGGCCCTCTTTGCCTACATCGAAGAAGTCAGGAATGGAGGGTGGATGAGCCGTTTTGTCTGAGTAAGTACTTCAGACCTAATCCTGGTAGAAAGGATGTCATTCCTTGAGAGGTAGAACATGGAACATAAGTATATACGTTATCTAGCATTCCCTTGCTTCTTTTTAAGTACATTCTTTCACGCACTTAATTTCTTCTGCTAATGCAGCCGCATCAATTTACCCTGGCACGGTCACGAACCTCTTAGGTTAGGTGAGGCAGTTGGACTCAATTTTCCCATACACTGAACTATTGTGGCGTGATCTGTCTCAAGCTCGATGGGAAGCTAAGGATCATGGTGAGCCTTCACCCCTGTTGCAGTCGTATCTTTCAAACTGAATAGCTACTGATAGCGCTCTCACTCCCTGTTCTTACCTCTTACATTTTTGTAGGTCTGAGAGAGGCCCCCCTGATGAAGGGAACATCGCTTGGTGATGAGGGTGCTTTGGTATCCGATATAGGGAAGAAACGACAAAGGGATATGTCGAATGAACCTTCGGAATCCAAGAAGATCAAGGCAGAAGAGATTAAGGCCGACCCAGTAGCCCTAACTCCGGAAGCAACAGAAAGTCCTCGAGTCGACGACGAGGAGGAAAATAACTTCTCGATAGTGCTCGGGGGAGGGGAAAACTTGACCGATCCTCAGACCAAAGAGATGGTGGCTCCTGAGCTGGAGCTTGATGTCGTCGTAGTCCAACTTTGGAATAGAAAGGCCACTAAGGGAGTATCAGGGGATGTTATCAAGCCGGGCGATGGCCAAAGTACCCCTCGAGCTGGGATGCATTCGGTAGGTGGTTTGGAGGAGCCCAGTTCTAGAGCCCCGAATGGACAGGAGATGGTCTTGGTTGACCCTGCTGGTACCATTGTCGTGAGTGATTCCCTTCAGGGAATGACCTTATCCCTAAGGGAATGCAAGATGTATCGAATAAAGAATCTTTCGATGGTGTCTGTTAGAGGAAGAGATGCACTCGAAAGGCTTTCAAACGTTCCTGAGGGAATTCCCGAATCGATGCTTCACTCATCTTCGGTGAGATGAGCAGGCTTTGTGAGCAGGTAGTTTTTGTAAATCCTACTTGTCGTTCTAACCTCTATTGTTCTAACTTGTCTTTCTAACTTGTCTTTTTCATAGCTTCAGGCCAAGGTGCTTTATAGTTAAATTTTCACCCAATTTCAGGCTGAGGTGACCCGTCATAAGCGCAAGAAGGCTCATCTTATTGAACAGGTTACCTAGTTTCCGTTTGCTACTGTCTAAATGTTTACCAGATCCCAGTGTTTTAACATCTTGGATCTGATTCGTGCAGTTTGAGAAGGAAAGTGCCCTACTGAGGGAGGAGCTCCGAACCAGAGACTCCGAAGCCTTCGAACTCAAACGACATGTGGTAGAGATAACTTTTGAGAGGGATACCCTCCAGGAAAAGATGGCCTTAGTGGGGCGCCAGCTCTACGATGCGGGGTTGGATAGTGACAAGTATAGGGGTCTCCATTTCGAGTTAGTAGCTGCATTATCTGGGATCAAAACTGAAGCCGAGGCTCTTATATCTTTACATAGAGAGGAAGCCACTACAATAAATGCTTAAGCCGGGAGAGCACCTGAGGGGGCCAAGCAACTATGGAGAGTGCTCGATCGGAATCTCGGAGGCAGACTTTAGGGGATATACATGCAGGAGGTATCAACTTTTCTGTCGAGTACGAGAGGGTAAAGACGCTAGAAAAGAAGGATACTGCATTGTCTCCTTTTGGAGGCACATCAGGCAGTGGCTTAGGAGATGGTGAGAATGAAGGTGGAGCCCCTAGAGGGGAACATGCCACTGAAGGACGCGGAGTTGTAGCCAGAATCATTGGGATGCAACTACCGGCGGAACCAATAAAGATGTATGCTTGATAACATATTACGGTTTTCTTTGGTTCCTTCTTTGTAAGGGTTTTTATAGGCCTTGTAAACATGCCTCTACTGGCAATATATATAAAGGCTTTTCGTTTCCTATCCCTTATTTCCCCCATTTGTTTTTTGTAAATAATACATGATGTTTTTTGACAGTTGATTTGAGATTTCAGATCTTGGGTTAGACCCTCGGGTTTTTGCTGTAGTTGAGTGACTTGCAATGGTCGTAGGTTAATCCCCGAGCATTCTCAGGTTAGATATATCTCACATGCATCTGGTCGGTACGACCTTTGATGTTAGTGCTGGCAGCAGTGGCTCTTACTCACCGGGTCAGTACGCCCTTTGATTTTACTGCTGGAGGTAGTGTCTCTTACGCATTGAGTCGGTATGCCCTTTTAGTATAATCCAGTGACCATGGCTCTTACACTTTTTCCCTTAGGCATATTTAGTTAACTGTTTTGGGTTCAGTCTTCGAATCGGGTTTCGACCCAAGCTCATTCGACCCTCAAGTTTTTGAGTTTCAAGCTGGCCCTTAGGATCTTACGCATTGGGTCGGTACAACCTTTTATGTGGGCTGGCAACAATGGATCTTACACCTTGGGTCGATGCGACCTTTTATGTAGGCTTTATTTTTCCCTCGTTAAGGATTTTTAAATTGTGTTTACCTAACTCTTTGACGATTTGATAAAAACCTCGATTATGAGTCGTTATGTGGCGATGATCAAGCACCTTGGGAGGTTTGGTCGGTGGTTGAGTAGCTCGTAGCCTATAATTTGGAGCTGACATGGTCGAAAAACTCTTTTGCCTATGTCGAGGGTATCCTATTTAACCATTTTTTCTGAAGTATAATCGAAGTAATTGAAGGCCTGTGATTTTGTAGCAACGGTCGGGCGTCCCCGATTCGTGTTAGTTTGGATGGTACAGCCTTGTGACCGTAGTCACTTGTGCTTGGACGGAGCCATTTTAGTCTCGAGTGAAGTAGTTTTGGTGTATATATCTAGGGTATGCCTTTTAGGGGTCTTACAAGTTCGATATATAGCCTTAACTTTGATATCAGGTTTACGCCTTTAGTAAGGTCTGATAAGTTTTACATGCCTTTGAAGCCCTACAATTTTGGATACTTGGTACAAGTATGGCTCATGCCTTGCTCGAGGTCTTACAGATATTGTCACTTGGTATAAGTGTGTTTCAGGACTTGCTTGAGGTCTTACAGATATTGTTGTTGCCTTATATAGGTCTTATGAGACCGATTCTGCCCGCTTGGGGTCTTATGGCCTCAGGTTTTTAATGAGTGGTGATTTGGCGACAGTCCCCGAGTTATTGAGGGTACTTTGGCTTGGGAGCCATTACTTGTAAACTTGGTGTTAACTCATTGAGGGCTTATGATTTCAGAGTTTCCGACACAGAGGCCGTGCAATTTTTGAGATTTTGACGCCAGTCCCCGAGTGTTCAGAGTACTTTTGGCTTTGGAGCTGTTTTGTGATTTTGATGTTACCTTGTTGAGGGCTTATGATTTTGGAGTTGCCGACCCAAAGTTCATGTGGCTTTGAGTTTTCGATGTCAGTCCCCAAGTGTTCGGGACATTTTTGGTTTTGGAGCTGTTTCTTGGAAAAAATATCGAGCTTTATTGGAATTTAGAATGCTTTTGGGAAGTAGTATTTGATTACTTGGTACAAGTATACATGACTTTGATATTAAGGGCGTAATTACTCTATACGACCGCTGTTCGTTTAACCGTTTGGCCGGTACATTATTTTCCTATCGAGATCCCATTTAAGGTATCTTGGCTTTTCCGAGTAGGTGACCTTCCGAAGGGATGCCCCCCAGAATTCAAGGTTGATTGCAAAAGAAACCTTGAATACTTGTTGAGTCTTCTTAGGTAGCATATAGACGTTGCCTCATTAAAAACCTTGCCGGTAAAACCCTTCTAGGGATAAAATTTGGTCGAAGGAAAAGAATGCAACGCATGCTCGAGGGTGTTTTAGAATTTTCAATCGAACACCCTAGCGGTGGTATCATTTTAGCATTGATATGTCCCAGTTTCTTGGAAGTTGTTGGCCTTCCATGGTACCGAGCTTGTAAGACCTGTCGATTACTCCGATGACGCGGTACGATCCTTCCCAATTTTGGCCTAGCTTTCCTTCATTAGGGTTTCGGGTGTTGAGGTTGACTTTCCTTAGGACCAAGTCCCCAACTCCAAAATGTCGGAGGTTTGTTCTCCTGTTATAATACCTCTCGATCCTTTGCTTTTGGGCGGCCATCTGGACCAGCGAGGCTTCTCGCTTTTCATCTAGTAGTTCGAGGGCCGTGGCCATGTCCTCGTTGTTCTATCTCTCAGTGGTGTGTCAAAATCTGGTGCTTGTCTCCCCAACCTCCATTGGTATCAAAGCCTCCCGTCGTACACTAGAGAGAAAGATGTTTCCCCTATGCTTGATTTTGAAGTTGTTCGGTATGCCCATAGAAATTCAGGCGATATTTCTCTCCACTTTCCCCTGGAGCTTTCCAACTTCTTTTTTAAGTTTTGAATGATGGTTTTGTTTGTGTACTCGGCCTAGCCGTTTGCACACGGGTGGTAAGGCATTGACAGGATTCTCTTGATTTTTTGATCCTCAAGGAACTGTGTTACTTTGCTTCCGATGAACTGCCTCCCATTATCGCATATTATCTCAGAAGGAATCCCGAATCGGCACATAATATGGTCCCAGATGAAGTCAATGACTTCTTTTTCTCTTATCTTCTCGAAGGTATGTGCTTCCACCCATTTTGAGAAATAGTCAGTCATAAATAAAATGAATTTAGCTTTACCTGGTGCCGTTGGTAGAGGTCCGACGATGTCCATTCCCCATTTCATGAACGACCATGGCGATAAGACCGAATGTAGTTGTTCACCAGGTTGGTGAATCATAGGGGCAAATCTCTGGCATTTGTCGCACCTTCGGACAAATTCCTTAGTGTCTTTTTCCATATTGTCCCAGTAGTAGCCTGCCCTGATCACCTTTCGGACTAAGGAATCGACGCTGGAGTGGTTTCAGCAAGTACCTTCGTGAATTTCTCGACGTACATAATATGTGTCTCCTGGCCCCAGACATACTGCTAAGGGGCCATCGAAAGTTCTTTTGTACAGAGTCCCATTTTCATCGAGCGAGAACCGAGTTGCTTTGGTTCGCAGGGCCCTCGATTCCTTTGGATCCGCGGGTAATTTTTTGTTTTTCAGATAGTCAATATATTTATTTCTCCAGTCCCATGTTAGGCTAGTAGAATTAATCTCGGCATGACCTTCCTCGACCACTGATTTAGATAGCTGAATAACAGCCCCGGGGATTAGGTCATCTTCTTAAATAGATGATCCCAGGTTTGCGAGGGCACCAGTCTCGCTATTCTGCTCCCAAGGTATGTGGACCAAGGTCCATTCTTTGAAAAGACGTCACGTGACTTGGATTTTTGTCCAAATACCTTTGCATCTTCTTGGACCTCGTAGCTCCCATTTACTTGGTTTACTACCAGGAGTGAATCGTATTTTTCTTCGACGGTCTCAGCTCCCAGGCTTTTGGCCAACTCCAGACCTGCAATCATAGCCTCATACTCGGCTTCGTTGTTAGTCAATCTTGCAGTTTGTATAGATTGCCTGATTATGCAACTCGTAGGCTGCTTCAGGACTATACCGATTTCGGATCCTATCATGTTTATGGCGCCATCAATGAACAGGGTCCATACCTTGGAAGATGTGTCTGATTTGAACAAAAGTTCCTTTTCTACCTCGGGCACAAAAGAGGGCGAAAAGTCGGCCACAAAGTTTGCTAGAATCTGGGACTTGATGGTCGTTCAGGGTTGATACTCGATATCATACCCCCGATTTTGATGGCCTATTTAGCCAATTGGCCAGATAGTTAGGGTTTATGCAATATGCTTCGGAGAGGGTATGTTGTTAGAACACAAATACGGTGGCATTGAAAATAGGGTTTCAATTTTCGCGATGCTCTTATTAACGCAAGAACTAATTTTTCCAGGTGTGGATACCTAGTTTCGGTATCCCTTAGGATCCAACTTACATAACAAATAGGGAATTTCATACCTTGCTCTTTCAAACTAGCACACCACTTACTGTTATCTCGGATACGGCTAAGTATAGATACAACGTTTCATCCTCCTTTGGCGTGTGGAATAGAGGTAGGCTAGTCAGATATCGTTTCAACTCCTCTAAGGCGTGTTGGAATTCTAGAGTCCACTCGAAGTTGTTTTTCTTTTTGAGTAAAGAGAGCAATGGAGCTTTGTGATCTTAAGGTCTTATAAATGTATAACAGGTTCCTTTATTTGGTTCTGGATGGTAAGTCTGTTAGATCATCAAAACATAAAGAAAAGTACTTATGCTCAAAGTACTTGTAACCTATCAATTTCCCCCTTTTTGATGATGACAAACTTAGAATTGATATTCCCCTGAAAATCGGATCACCACATTGTTCCCCCTACGTATCAGACATATCCCCCCTAAGAACCAAACCTAAGGAACTGATCATAACTGGTTCCTCAAGACTGTTTGGCAAATCATCAAAACTCAAAATACCATAACTTATAAATTTTCCCCTTTTTGATGATAACAAATCCAAAATTAATATTCTCTCTATGAATCAGATTCCTTACATGTATTGATCATATCTAGCCTGTACCCAATTCCTTGAGAATGTTTGTCATCATCAAAACATAGCGTAACTTAGAGCAATTTCCCCCTTTTTGATGATGACAAACTCAAAATTAATATTCCCCTTGAAAACCAGATTCCTCACATGTTTCCTGCAGATCAGACCTATAATCAACATATTGTCAGCAACGTTCCCCTTGCAAAGCAGAGCTATCTTTCATGGACAACACAACATATCAATTCGATTATGTTCCTCCCCCCATGTTGACACATATATAACTTCCCCATTTTGGCATCATAGAGAAGAATAACAGAAGAAGCACAACCAAAAAGAAGTTTAACAACATTAACTCATGCCACTTGGGCAACACAACATAAAGAATAACAAGAACAACAAGTGAAGTCATTGCACAAAAAAGAGGGATTGCCTATAGTAGAGTAATTATAATAAAGGCAAAGTAGTTTCAAAAATACATAATATGACAATTTAAACAACTGAAGTACCAATGTAATCAAATATAGGAATCAAAAGAAGATAAGAATTCAAGGGAATTTGGAAGGAGTGAAAGACATGGATCACTGGATAGGAGGAAAAGTAATGGGATAAGGCCTTGATGAGCTTGTCCATTCGTTCATCCACTCTCCTTTGATCAATGACCATCTGCTCTCTCATTTTCTCCACCTATTTCCTCAATCTTTCATTCTCACCCTTCAGCTTATAATTCTATTCTGCCAAGGGTCCATGAGGACCTGGTTCTCAACCTATTTAAGTAGGCTAAACCATCAATCAGATTACCAAGAATCTCCCCAAGCTTCTTCTCATCAAGAACAAACTTAGTCCCATGCATATATAGCATCAGAGTATCACATAAAACATAGAATTGTTTACTTCTTCTCCATAAATGTTGGGACTTGGAGGAACAAAGAGATGATTCTATTTTTGGAACTCAACAATGTCAATAAGTTCCTCCATTTTTAGCAATATCAGAGTCAACACTCTGCCTAATAGCACTTTTTGAGACTTCAGAGTCTTCTACCTCTCCAAACCTGATAACTCAACCTTTTGCTTCTGTAAGGAACCAGGTTCCTCACTTACACTACCCTTTCTATCCCTGAGCAGCCATGTCTCCCTCCTTTTCTTCATAATTTGTTTACCCTTATCATCTACTGCATCTTTCTTAGTCAACTTTCTTTTCTCTAATTTTTTTCCACTTCGTTCTCTCATCCATAATCACATCAGAAGGTCACACCACTTCATTATCAATCAACCTGCTTTTTTATAAATCCTTTTTACTCGATCGGAAGTTCGTTTAAATACAGAACTCAAAAAGAAAAAGATCATCATTAAAATTAACTTCCTGAGAAGGACTTGAAGGATCAAGTCCCTCATTCAGTTCTCATATTTACCAATGTATCCATCCTTCAAGACTTCCACAAATCCAGCAACAATTTCAGCATCACGCTCTAGAATATTAGATCTACCATATTCTCTTTTAGTTAAACTTCGATCAAAATCTACCAAAGACTTCTTAGGTTTTTTATTCAGATGGAGTTAGGATTTTGGAAAGTGACAGAGTTTGGTTCATTTCTGGCATATTTGGAGAGAAGGATTCTTTTTTAGACAAGGTTGATTTTGGTTTTGAAAAAAACAATCAGTTTTGGTTGGGTGTAAGATAGAGAAGTGGTTTTTTGGGGATGCGGGTCAGTTCAAAAGAGGTTTAACATTGTGGACTTCAAAAATCAGGAGAGAGGCAGGAGGAAGGCTAGAATAAATTAATGACATGACACTTCAACAACTTAAAAAGGCATATAAATATTGGAGAGTCTACTAACTTGAGTCGCAGAAATAAGGTTCCCTGACGGTTTTTGAAAATGTGAGCAAAGACTTCTAGAAGTGCAATGTCACTCTTACTTGTTTTTTCCTGAAACTGCCATATGCGTATACCTGTAACAGTATAGCCTTGACTTGGATGTTGTTAAAAAAATACTTTTTAGCAATGTACCTTTCCTTCTTTGCATAGCCAATCATCGAGGGACCAGTCCATCTATCCCTTTTGGAGATTCTACTGTATCTTTTTCATTGCTCTGCTTGACTTGACACATAAAATTAGTCTTTCCGTTTGTGATATATATAGATTCAACATGAGCATTTATGAATTCTCCATCTTCATCTTCTTTGTTATATGACCCTTTTCCACCATTATTGAGAACAAAGCATTTTGCGTCCAAAGGCTCTCGGGTAAGTCAGTTTGAGTTTTCTCCCATTGAGTAGTTCATAGAGAGACTTCTCGAGAAGGGACATGATCATGCACTTGTTAATCAAGTAGTAGGAAGTGTTGACTGCTTCAGCCCATGAACTAGGTGCTCCATAACCAACTTGTTCAGCAAATAAAAACTCACATGCCCCAGTCATCTACGCCATAACTCAATATCATCATCAATGACACTTAGGCATGTTATATCACCACCATTAAGTGAATCAAGGTCTGTAACATATATGTTCTTGAAATTTTTGGCTATCAACACCACTTCACTAGTTTTGAGATTGGTGACAATGCAATATTTGGACAAGAACTTCACTTCATTTTTCCTTATTACAGATTTGAGACACACTCAACAAGCTATAGTTCAAGTCATTCACATGGTACATATTTTCCATTTGCATGGGAGAGTGTTTTGCCAATTTTGCCAACACCAAGAATATAGCCCTTCTTACCATTTCGAAAAACATACTCCCACCTTGGAAGGCCTAGAGTGAGAGGAAATCATCCATTCTTCCAGCTATATGCTTAAGAAACCACTATCCATGTATCATTTTTTGACTACTACCTCTCACTCCAGCATGCACATGAAATCACTAATTAGACTTAGGAACCCAAGCCAGCTTGGGTCCCTTACAAAGATAGAATGGGATGATCAAACTTCTTTTTGCCCATGCAGGTAACATATATTTTCCTCTCAGAGGACCAGGTTCCTCAACAATATGCTTCTTTTCAACAAAAACTTTATTTTTCTATAGAGACTGAATTTTAACTTTACAAGAGTCATTGTAATGACCAGTTTGACCACAGTGAGTGCACAACCTATTATCAGCCACAATTACATACTTGCTATGGGGATTTTAAGAGGTTTTAGCCTTTTGGAACTCGATTCATTGCATGTTTCCACCATTATTCCTGTACATAGACGTTATTACATCAGAGGACCGGGTCCATTTAAGTGACTTCTCAAGATCATTTTTAACCCTTTTTAAATCCTCCTGAAGTTATCTATTCTTTTCAAGCTCGACAACAAGACTTGTTTTAGATTTATTAAGCTCACTCTCAAGCTCAAGTTGAGCCTCACTAGCTATTTCTTTAAGCTTAGTGTTGTCCATCCATTTTTTTTGTTTGTTTTTTCAACAACTTATGTTCTCTAGTTACTTCTTCCACTTGTTCCTTCAAGTCTACAATAGAAACTACCATATCATCCCTCTCTTGTTCTATGTCACTAATTTCTTCTATTAAAGCATTTCTCTCATTATTGAGGCTATGATAGGCATCAATCAACACATTTTCTAAGGGCATCATTTTTTTCTTAGAGCAAGTTTTTAAATTTCTTTGAACATCAAGAAAACTTACCTCATCTTCCTCCTTATCCTCATCATCATCAGATTTATCTATGAGTGCAAAGATTAACTCATATTCATTGTCAACAACCATCATAGATGAATCTCCTTGGTCATCCTCACCTTCAGATTCACTGGACGAATCTCCCCAGTCATCCAAAGCTTGCTTCACCATGTTGTCAGCAGTATCTCTTCTTTTGAATTTCATGTTAGGGACCGAGTCCATCTTAACTACCTTATCAGTGTTGGTTTTATAATGATCCTGCTTATGAAGAGGGCAATCTTTAATAAAGTGTCCAAGCTTTCCACACTTATGACAATAATTATTTCCTAAAATTCCTGCTTGAACTTCCTTTCTTTGGGATCCCACTATTTTTACGAATCATCTTTTGAAATCTTTGAGTGAGATACGTCATTTCAAATTCATCACTACTTGAGTCAGTGAGGGAAGATTTGAGAACAAGATTCATCTCCTCATTAGTCTCTCTTCTTTCAAAATCCTTCTTTCTCTTCATCTCATATGTTTTGAGATTTCCAATAAGCTCGTCAATAGTCAGATTCTGCAGGTCTTTGGCTTCAGTGATAACATTAACCTTGCTCTCCTAGGAACCTGGTAGAACACTGAGTATCTTCTAGACCAGCTTGTTGGTTGGAATGATTTCACCAAGTGAATGAAGCTTATTGATTATGGAGGTGAAACGGGAATGCATTTATTAAATGAACTCATGCTCTTCCATTTTAAAGAGTTCATACTCAGTTGTAAGCATATCTATTTTGGACTGCTTTACTTGAATAGTTCCCTCGTGAACCGTTTGAAGAGCTTCCCAAATTTCCTTGGCAGATTTACATGTCGAGATACGATTACACTCGTCTGGTCCAGTACTACACACAAGAATCTTCTTCACCTTGAAGTTCTTCTCAATAGCTTTTCGATCAGCACCATTGTATTCTTTTCTTGTTTTTGGAACAGTCCTTGTTCCCTCTCTAACAGCATTCATAGGGACAAAGGGACCATCACAAATCACATCTCAAAGCTCGGAGTCCTCATCCATTATGAAGTCATGCATTCTTGTTTTCTACCAACCATAGTATTGACCATTAAATTTTGGTGGTCTGTATGTTGATTGTCCTTACATGAAGTTTGGTGGAGCAGTCATGTAGATCCTTTCTAGGTGTTAACCTTTTAGAAAGAATCCGTTCTTATACCAATTGATAGAAACTAAGCGTCCACCAAATGGTATAGAGAGCCGGGTTCTCTATTAGTTCCCATTTTAAGCAACAGACTGTCAGTATAGGGAATTAGGTTCTCTATTTGTTCCCACTGTAAATCGGCAGTAAATAAAGAACATAGAGGAATTTTACGTGGAAAACTCCCAGCTCAACGTGATTAAAAAACACAACCTACTCTTATAGGATTTCAACTTCAGAACCGAGTAATATTTATCTTACAACCTATTGTAACCTAGTAATTAACCTCTTAATCCCACATAAACTTGTAACTAAACTATTACAAGCCACTTTGTAATAACTCTATTACAAAGACTTAATCACTCACTAACTTGTAGCAACACTATTACAATCCACTTTGTAATAACTATATTACAAATACTTCACAACTCGACTAACTCTAGCCAAGACACAAACACAAGGGTTTATGATTTAAAAAGGGTTTCCTACACAATGCTTCTAACTAAGCTAAGTAGGAGTTATAAATGAAGAATAAATAACAACGACTCAACAAACCTAAGGACTTAAGATATCTTCAATCTTTGGATCTGGTCCTTGAGGTTGCAGTAACTTTGTTCTTGAGAGAGGTTGTGGCTAACACTTGAGAGAATATATTATTTTCATTTTGCAAGTGTTAGGGACATGTATTCCCTTGCCTCATGTTGATAATATGTGTGTGTGATGCCATCAAAGATGATGTAATAAATTTCCCTTTAGTTTGGCCTTAGTAAGCTACATCTGTGTTATTGTACTGCTGCTAGACGGTACAGTACAGTAGCCTGCGAGACGGTACAGTGCAACAGTTTTATAGCTGTTGTCGCACCTCCTTTTGCGCCTACCGCACCTCGCGAAGGGATGTGGTAAAGGGAGTTTTTTCAATTAAAGGACAATCAAGACGGGATTCTATTATTGAGAAATGGAGTCGCCACTTGAGAGATTTATGGTGTCCCAAGTCACCGGTTTGAATCCCGAATCGAGGAAAAAGTTGACTCCATATTATAGTCTACGAACCAGAAATCCGGATAAGGAATTCTGTTAACCCGGGAGAAGGTGTTAAGCATTCCCGAGTTCCGTGGTTCTAGCACAGTTGCTCAACTGTTATATTCGGCTTAAATTATCTGATTTTAGTACATGCTCAAACCTATGTGCCTTTTTACCTTTTAACCGCTTTTGATTATTATTATTTTTATAAGAATTGCAACATCGTGAAAATACATCTCAAACCACGTCAAATCAATGTACCCGTGATTATTGACGTATTTCGACTCCATTGAGATTTGGATTTGGGTCACATAAATGTGCACCCGAATTTAAGAAAATGAGATTATTAACACGCGCCTAAAGAGTCTAACACGTTGTTATTTTGGGAAGGTCGTGAAATTTGTTAAACAACCCGCCTCGATATCTAAATATTTTAATATATACACTTATGAGGGCCCCGCAGCTTGCGTTTTATTTGGCGAGGCTCTTCTTATTTATTTTAAAAGGATAACCCTAAAGTGACTACATTTTTTTTTCTATTAAGTTTGTCTCTAAATATAAAGAAAATCTCCAAATTAATTACATGCTTGAAAAGATCGTAACTTATTAGTTATTAGTTTAAGACAAATGCAAACAGAAAATTATAATCGAGCTTGCACAAAGGGGGATTATTTCGTGCCTTATTCTATACTAAAGTTAAGATCATGAATAGAACACGAGATTGACAAACAGTAATATCAAAACAAGCTAACTATTCTCTAACTAAATTAGCCTAATCATTATTAGATGAACTAGACTATTGGAATTAACTACGTGAAATTCAAAACCATTTGGGACTTCATTTTTACAATCATTTGGAACCAAGATTAACCTTAATAACTAATGCTCATTCAAAGGTTTGTTAAACTTAATCAACACTTGAAAAGTCTATTATCATTAATGTTCAAAGGAATGTCAACACGTTTTGTTTAAACCCAACTCATGCCTATTGGTAAAAATATAAGAACGAACTGATAAACTGGTGAATAATCAACTCAAATCCTAATACCACTTTAATTACTAATTGCGGACTGATTCACTTATATGGAATACAAAACTCTTACGGGTTCGAAGAAATTCGAAACAAACCAACAGTCTATTCGACTTACACAAACGTCCTGAATTACCTACCACTCATGTTATTTCGGATTAATAATGCAAGTCCATTATTGCTTAAAACAATCCTTAGTCCAATCACCATAAACAATCTAACCGTACAAAAAAAAAACTCCATAAAAACACATAGAAACAAAAAGTGCAGCTTCAGCAAAATGTATCTTCCATTTCATCTCATGTTTACATCTAAAGGCTACATCAAATTTAGCTCAGTTGTGTACCTGGGATCGGAAAAATACAAGAAGAGGAAGAAAAGGATCAGCAGCAGCAATAACACAGCAACAACAAATAGCAACCAGCAACAGCCCAGTAATAGATCCGGAACCAGTAAAAATTCCAGCAGCAACAAATGGAAAGAAATAACAGTCCCGAAATGACTAACGAAGTTCCAAGGATAACAAACAGCAACACGAACAGAAACAGACTGACCAAGTTGATCCCCTTATTCTCTTCAAGACCAAAGCAAAAGCACTCTGATTTTTAATGAAATAGTGACAATACTAACACTGATTTTCAGCAGTGAAAGAAAATGAATTTCTTCAGTTTTTCTCAATCTCTGACCCTTTTTTTATTTATTTAAAAGCCAATCGATTTCAACTTAAAAAACTCAGGATTTATTTTAGTGTTCAAAGTTCAGCCCCTTAACCAGTCAAAAAACCTCTCTATTTATAGCCATTACAGACCTGCTCCCTCTTAAAACTTAACAATCCGACTAAAACCCCAAAAATCTGCCCATTTCCACTTAAATCCCACTAAGGAATGCTTTTCCTTATTTTCAGTCCCAATTCTCTCTTGTTCCCTATTAACTCATTAATTTAATGACAACTAATACTCCACTATCAGACTACTATCATTAAACAAATTCCCTAATCTTTTCATTCCCAAATTGCCCCTGAATTTTACTGTTACTGCCCTGATTCTAATCTGGGGCTAAGCCTTCTTAAGTTATAACTGTCACTGATTATTAACTGCCAAATTACCAGCTATAACCAATTCTCAATCTTATTCAAACAATGATTCAAGGCAGACAATCCAATTCAGTCAGACATGGCACCAAACAAAAGGAATTGATAATGCGAGTAAAACTGAATATCAACTAGACGTTCAAGCAATTATCAGGCTTAAAACACAAAATTAACACAGAAGGAAGCAAAACGGATAACCTACTGGGAGAAAAAAATATATACTATAGTCATGCTATTCTATCAATCAAACCTGAAAAACTAATTGACGACATGTATTCAATCGACTATACAAGCCATATTGTACAACAATTATTGACAAACAATCAGAAAAAGACCACAGGTGATTCGAGTGGCTTCTGACAGAACAGTGAATTATAATACAACCAACTAATCGATGAAGCTAGTCGAATTGATTCACGATTTATAGCATATAACACTAAACAAGCAAACAATCAGAACAGGAAGAAAGCTCAACCAAATAAAGGGTCTGGTTTGAGAAGAAGAAGAAAAATGAATAGAAATAAAATAAAACCACTATAACAACACAAATGAATAAAAATAAATCAAAATAAAAGAGAGAAAATACCTCAGAGATGAATTTGGGAACAGGCAAACCCAGGTTCGAACTCAGACTCGGGCTTTTGGGGTCAAACTGACCTTAACCGAGTGTTTTCAACTGAGAAAACTTCGGCTAAGGTCGATTGGACACCCAAAACCTCATCAATTTGGACGGATTCCAAGTTTTGGAATACTAGGGTTCTTGGGGTCGGATTTGTGGCTCGAGGGTTTCTAGCTTGATTTGACCCAAACCAAAGGTGGTTTGGGCACGAGGGAGGTCAGGGGAATGTCTAGTATAAGTTTGGGGCCGGTTGGGGTAGGTTCATGTTTGGCTCGAATCTTCAAATGAAGATTCGAGAAGTTCCAGGAAGATTCGAACCAAACGGGTGGTGGAATCGGATTCAGGGTGGTTGAGTGGCTTAGGGGTGTAATTTTGGTGGCCGGCGGCATTGTTGCCGCCGGGTTTCAGGCGGAGGGATCCTAAGGCGGCTAGGGTTTGGGTGAAGGAGATCGTCTCTGAGAGAGACGATGGTGAACAGTGAAGGGAGGGGGTGTTTGGATCGGGGGAGGGGGGGTAGGTAGATGATTAGGATTATATAGGAAGAGGGTGTTTTGATCTTGGCCGTTCGATCAAGCGAGATCGACGGCCTGGATCTCTAACTTAAGAGAGACGACGTCTTTTGGTTAAGTCGTGAGAATGGGTTGACCTGGGTCAAAATGGACCGGGTTGTGAGGGGAGCCTGGGACCGTTGGATCCATGGAGATGAACGGCTCCAATTAAACATACATGAAACGGCGTCGTTTCAACTTAACAGGGGCTGAACTGGACCGTTTGATTGAAACAAATCAACGGCCCAGATACGAAATACCCAAACGATGTCGTTTGAGATGTCTGAGAGATCGGGCCTTGGACTGGGTTATTTAAGCATTGGGCCTGATTTCATTTCTAATTTTTCGGGCTCAATTCGAGTTTTCTTAATTTTTCAACTCTTTTCTTTTTCTTCTTTTAATTAACAAATTTAACAAAATTCTAAAACCAAAATTAAACTACAAAACATTAATTAACCCTTAACAACAATTAACACACAAGTTAAAACATTTAATAAAAAATAAAATCACACAATGGCACATTTAAATAACAAAAATAGAATAAATGCATATTTTTGTGATTTTCCTTTTTTTTTAAAATCAAATTATGGTTTAATTAATTTCTAAATGCACAATTAAATCCTAAATATGCATGCAATGTGTATTTTTGTATATTTTTTTTCATTGATCAAACAAGATAAACATTCATAGACAAAAATAATTATCCAAAATGTTCACACAAAAATTCTCAAAATTGTACCCAAGGCAATTTGCTTTATTTTTTCGATTTCTTTTGGAGTAATTTTCGTGAAGCAAAAATTACGTGCTCACAGCTGTAGAGTTGACTGTACAACAATGAGGGAAACTGATTTACATCTGTTGAGTTTTCTGTACAAAGATGAGGGAAACTGATCCCTACCTGGTCCCTCTGTTTTTTACTTATCTGATTTCATTGAGAATTGAACCAAACATCTGACTAGTTATTTTGAATGCAAGGGAACTTAATTGTATCAGATTCCTTATCTTGTTCTCTTATGAAGTAAGTTATTTTACCTTCCTTGATTGTATTTATATATGTGTGACATCACTTACAATGATGTAATCAAGGTAGGTAAAAAGACTTCCACAGAAAGTTGACTGCTGCACTGTTCCTGTACAGTAGCATGTGCAGGCAACAACTTTCCAGCTGGAGAGTTGACTTCATACAGTCTCCTCGGGAACTGGTAGGGACCTGTTCCCTCAGTTGTTCCTTTCGCTAGAGTTATATCCCACGCTAGATCCCAACTTGGAACTTTGTGATCTTAAGGCCTTGTCTATGTATAACAGGTTCCTTTATCTGGTTCTGGATGGTAAGTTTGTTAGATCATCAAAACATAAAGAAAAGTATGCTCAAAGTACTTGTAACCTATCAATTTCCCCATTTTTTATGATGACGAACTTAGAATTGATATTCCCCCTGAATACTGGATCTCCACATTGTTCCCCCTACAAATCAGCCATATCCCCCCTAAGAACTAAACCTAAGGAACCAATCACAACTGGTTCCTCAAGACTGTTTTGGAAAAACATCCAAACTCAAAATAACATAACTTATCAATTTTCCCTTTTTGATGATGACAAACCCAAAATTAAAATTTCCCATAAGAATCAGATTCCTTACATGTACTGATCACATATGGTCCATACCCAAATCCTTGAGAACGTTTTTCATAATCAAAACATGACATAGCACAACTTAGAGCAATTTCCCCCCTTTTGATGATGATAAATAAAAAAATTAATATTTCCCTTGAGAATCAGATTCCTCACATGTTTCCTGCGGATTAGACCTATATCAAAATATTGTCAGCAATGTTCCCCTAGCGAAGCAGAGCTATCTTTCATGCACAACACAATATATCAATCGATTTTGTTCCTCCCCCATGTTGACACCTGTATAACTTCCCCATTTTGGCATCATTGAGAAGAATAACAGAAGAAGCACAACCAAAAAGAAAGTTTAACAACATTAACTCATGCCACTTGGGCAACACAGCATAAATAATAACAAGAACAACAAGTGAAGTCATTGCACAAAACGAGGGATTGCCCATAGTTGAGTAATTATAATAAAGGCAAAGTAGTTTAAAAAATACATAATATGATAATTTAAACAACTGAAGTACCAATGTAATAAAATATAGGAATTAAAAGAAGATAAGAATTCAAGGGAATTTGGAAGAAGTGAAAGTCATGGATCACTGGGTAGGAGGAAAAGTAATGGGATAAGGCCTTGATGAGCTTGTCCATTCGTTTATTAACTCTCCTTTGATCAATGATCATCTGCTCTCTCTCTCCTTTCTCCACCTATTTCCTCAATCTTTCATTCTCATCCTTCAGCTTAGAATTCTATTCTGCCAAAGGTCCATGAGGACCTGGTTCTCAACCTATCTAAGTAGGCTGAACCATCAATCAGATCACTAAGCATCTCCCCAAGCTTCTTCTCATCAAGAACAAACTTAGTCCCATGCACATATAGCATCAGAGTATCACATAAAACATAGAATTGTTTACTTATTCTACATAAATGTTGGGACTTGGAGGAACAAATAGGTGATTCTATTTTTGGAACTCAACAATGTCAATAAGTTCCTCCATTTTTAGCAATATCAGAGTCAACACTCTGCCTAATAGCACTTTTTGAGACTTCAGAGTTTTCTACCTCTCCAAACCTGATAACTCAACCTTTTGCTTCTGTAAGGAACCAGGTTCCTCACTTACACTATCCTTTCTATCCCTGAGCAGCCATGTCTCCCTCTTTTTCTTCATAATTTGTTTACCCTTATCATCTACTACATCTTTCTCAGTCAACTTTCTTTTCTCCAATTTTTTTCCACTTCATTCTCTCTTCCATAATCACATCAGAAGGTCACACCACTTTATTATCAATCAGCCTTCTTTTTTATAAATCTTTTTTATTGGATCGGAAGTTCGTTTAAATACAGAACTCAAAAAGAAAAAGATCATCACTAAAATTGACTTCCTGAGAAGGACTTGAAGGATCAAGTCCCTCATTCAGTTCTCATATTTACCAATTTCTCCATCCTTCAAGACTTCCACAAATCCAGCAACAATTTCATCCTCACGCTCTAGAATATTAGATCTAACATATTCTCTTTTAGTTAAACTTCGATCAAAATCTACCAAAGACTTTTTAGGTTTTTGATATAGATGGGGTTAGGATTTTGGAAAGTGATAGAGTTTGGTTCACTTCTGGCATATTTGGAGATAAGGATTCTTTTTGAGATAAGGTTGATTTTGGTTTTGAAAAAAACAATCGATTTTGGTTGGGTGTAAGATAGAGAAGTGGTTTCTTGGGGATGCGGGTCAGTTCAGAAGAGGTTTAACATTGTGGACTTCAAAAATGAGGAGAGAGGCAGGAGGAAGTCCAGAATAAATTAATGACATGACACTTCAACAGGTTAAAAAGGCATATAAATATTGGAGAGACTACTAACTTGAGTCACAGAAATAAGGTTCCTTGACGGTTTTTGAAAATATGAGCAAAGACTTCTAGAAGTGCAATGTCACTCTTACTTGTTTTGTCCTGAAACTGCCATATGCATATACCTGTAACAGTATAGGCTTGACTTGGATGTCGTTGAAAAATACTTTTTAGCAATGTACCTTTCCTTATCTGATTTCATTGAGAATTGAACCAGACATCTGATTAGTTATTCAGAATGCAAGGGAACTTAATTGTATTAGATTCCTTATCTTATTCTCTCATGAAGTAAGTTGTTTTACCTTCCTTAATTGTATTTATACATGTGTGACATCACTTACAATGATGTAAGCAAGGTAGGTAAAAAGAGTTCCATTGAAAGTTGACTACTGCATTGTTCCTATACAGTAGCGTAGGCACGCAACAACTTTCCAACTCGAGAGTCGACTCCATACAGTCTCCTCGGGAACTGGTAGGGACTTGTTCTCTTAGCTGTTCGTTCCACTCTGAAGAGTTGAGTTATATCCCACGTTGGATCCCAACCTGGAACTTTGTGATCTTAAATTGTTGTAAATATATCACAGGTTCCTTCTCTGATTTTGGATGGTAAGTTTGTTAGATCATCAAAACATAAAGAAAAGTACTAATGCCCAAAGTACTTGTAGCCTATCAATTTCTCCCTTTTTAATGATGACAAACTTAGAATTGATATTCCCTCTGAGAACCGGATCTCTACATTGTTTCCCCTACGGATCGGCCATATCCCCCCTAAGAACCAAATCTAAGGAACTTATCACAACTGGTTCCTCAAGACTGTTTGGCAAATCATCAAAACTCAAAATACCTTAACTTATCACTTATTAAATATTTTGAAAGGAGTTGAAATTGAAGAATTTAAGATTTAAAAGGCTTCGTTTGAAATTTGTAATTTCAAAATGAATGGAGGAATATTATAATAGCTTAATAAATTTATGTGTAACTGCGTTGTATGTATGTTTTACGAGCGGGGTAATTTCCTTAAAAAGCTACCAGTAGAATTTCCCTTATTTTGAAAGTATAAAGAAAGAGATATAATTTTAATGTTAAATTTATATTTGACCGCGCGGTAAGTATGATCTGGGGGCGGGGTGATTCCTTAAATTTATATTTGACCGCTTAGCATGTATGATTCACGAGCGGGGTATTTTCTTCTACAGCTCTTATGGGATCGGGTCGTTCGCCTCGGCAGGATTTATGTACCACACTCTCATGGGAGCGGGTCATTCGCCTCTGCAGTTTAATAGATGCATCTATGGTTTGCGTCGTTTGACCCTTGATAGTGTACAATTTACTTTTATGTTGGATCGAGCCATACACCGCGGCATATATATATATATATATATATATATATATATATATATATATATATATATGTATGTATTATTCTCATGGAAACGTGCGTAACATTTGGCTAGAAGCCAGTGTATATGAGGGTTTTTTCCTGATTTGAATTATGACAATCTCTTGATGATATCGACTATATCTATATATATACACGCTCTGGTTACGGAGGGAACTTGCTAGTTGAGAGCTTGAGTAAAATTGTAAAAAGAGAAATTGTACCACGTATATTATACATTTTTAATTCATATATTTACTTTGTTTCATGTTTATTCACTTCTTTATTGTATTTGATATTATTGGACCACTAGTATGTGTCGAAGTCGATCTCTCGTCACTACTTTTTCGAGGTTAGACTGGATACTTATCAGGACGCATTATTTTCGTACTCATACTACACTTGTTGTGTATTTTTGTTGCACATGCACATGTATGTCTAGTAGCCTAGTGGGTGCAGCGGCATGGTTGATACACAAACTTAGGTGAGCTGCCTCTCTTGAGACGAACCGCAACCAGCAGAGTCTCCTTCAGAGTATTGTATTTTCTTTTCTGTCCAAACTCTTGTATTCCTTTAGAGTATTGTATTTGTTTCCGGATAGTTACTATACTTCATTTTATTTCTTAATGATTGTTCATGCACTTGTGACACCGGGTTCTAGGATAATTATGGGATATTCAGAATTGAAATTAGAAAAGGTTATTATTATTCTTTAAAGTTCATCTTTTACTAGTTAAATTGAGGAAAAATTATGATTTCAGAAATATGAATAATGAGAATTTAATTAATTATTTAGTGTTGGCTTGCCTGACAGTAGTGTTTGGCGCCGTCACGACCTTTAATGGATTTTGGGTTGTGACACTTCAGAATTTACCCGATGTCGATTATATTTGTTGTGTCCGGTATTGGTTGTTGCCTGACTTGCCTTTTTTTTGCCTTCAGTTCCATGTGTTATGCTGCCATCCAACCATCTGTTACAAACCAGTTTTATCCCATAACATACACCAAAAAAATACATATATTATATATATTATTTAAATTTAAATTATTTTATTTTACTTTTATTTCAGAAGTTTATATCATTGTATGTATAAAATCATATGCTTCAAAAGCTTTTTGTTTCTTTTTAAATATTGCGTGTAATCAACTAATCCACATGAAAAGAAACGAAAAAATAATTATTGTACTATTTAATCGGTTATCTTACTGTAACATGAATTACAATCCTGGAATAACTCCATGTAGAAAAATTAACTTCCTAAAACACATAAAGTTAATCGATAAGGAGAGCCATTTCCTTGGATTAATTTCATGCATGCGAGATTACAAAATTTAACCTATAGTATTAGTAAAATTATATTAAAAAAAATTGTCTTATTATACTCAGTGAACATTACACATAATATTAGAAACTTCACAAATTATTTTTTGCCTCATTTAGTACATGAACCAAGTGTTAATTGCCGAATATCTCCGACATCATAAAATGACACGTCAATAACTTTAAAGTTTCTTTTAAGAATCCAGCTTGTATGTGAAAATGCATTCCTTGAGTATCCCCTGAAGGACTATTATTCCATCAAAAATAAAAAAACAACCTCTCTATCCTTGTAAGTTAGGAATAACGACTGCGTACACATTATTCTTCAATACCTCACAACATGAGATATTACTGGGTACGATGTTATTGTTGTAAAATCAAAACAAAAACACAATGTCGACATTAGTTTTCTCAGATGTTGAAATCAGAATTGGTGGGTTGGGAGCCTTGCATTTTGATCTTAGTGCAATATGGGGTCCTCTCACCAACCACTTCAGTTTTTTTTTTTTTAAAGTGATCTTTCCATGCTTCTATTTCTCGCTGAATTTCAATTACTGCCTTACCTTGATCAAACCAAAAATTGGATTATAGGTACAATATCATTTCATCTGTTGATTTATTAAAAGGAAAGAGTTTAGATATGAAAAACAAAATATATTGCAGTTTCAGTCATGGTTTATCCAAAGAAAAAAGGTAAAAATTTGAGGAAGTTTTTTTTTTTTTTCATGTTGAGAATGTAATATTTCTTTCTTGAATCCAATGAAGAGACGAGAAAATCTTCTTTCCGCATTCTCTATATTAATTACCGTGTCATTTCGTCACAGGGATGGGAAAATGGTACGAGTAAAATTTTATTTTTTAAATTTAAGTTGACATGAGGCAACGAATGAGACAGGTTTGCTTGCTGAGAGGCGACATCGAATTTGGTAATTCAGTAAGTAGTGGGCGGAGACGGAATTTTCACCTAGATAGTTTCTTACCTACTATATAACAAAAAAAATTAATTGTACATTTACAATATAATTTTTTGCGGTAAGCGATTTGGCTATCCTTCCACTCGGGCATTTGCATTTATATTCGTTTTTTGTGTAATGTTTTAACTTGTGCTCGCTTTGCAAAAAAAATTGTAAGCGTACCTTCAGCTTTTCGTATAACTTCAGCATACAAGGTTGAAGTAGCAAAGACAATCACGCAAAACTTCAGCATTGTAGTAGCCGGGCATGAAGTTCAGCTCTAAAGATGAAGTTTTTGTTTTGTAACTGGCGAAGTTTTTGTTTGTAACTAGCGAACTTCAGCTCTAGAGCTGAAATTTTTGTTTTATAACTGACGAACTCTAGCTCTAGAACTGAAGTTTTTATTTTTGTAATTAGCGAACTTCAGCTCTAAAGCTGAAGTTTTTCACTATATAAAAAATATTCATGTTGTCGTTAAGATTAGTGAATAAAGGAAGTCTTTAGTAATGCCTTGTTAGTTTCATCATAAAAATAATCCTTTGTTTGTATTTTCGTTTGATTAAGACATGCAATTATCTGTTCCTGCTAAAGAGACTTGCCTGATCAACTGCTATCCTAATTCAGGTCATTTGAAGCTATTAGCTTTTGGGGGATTTTGGACTGCTTACAGAAATTACCTTCTTGGTTCACATGGGAATTTGTCGGCTGATCGGAAGGGGTTAAAATATCATGGTATAGCTAGTTTTTACACTGGTCAATGAAAAATAGCCACTATTTTGCTGCAACAGGGACCGGTCCAGTATAATATACGGGAATTCTGGTGCATTTGTGTACGAACTCCAGCATATTATGCTGGACCGGTATACTTTGCTAACTCCTGTAAAATTTGCGGGAGACTGGAGCATCAGTGCTCCAAACTCCAGTATATTATATTGGACAATTATACTTGTTGGAACTCCTGTAAAATTTGCGGGAGTTCCAACATAGTTATCCTGGAACTCCCATAAAATTTACGGGAGTTCAAGCATACTTATGCTGGAACTCCCGTAAAATTTGCGGGCGTATTTTTCCGGATTTTGAACAGTATTTTCGCTCAGATTTAAAGTGGCTAAATTTTGATGACTTTTAAAACTTGGCTATTTTTCAACGACCAGTGGTAAATCTGGCTATTTTTGAATTTCTCCCTCGGAAGGGTGCACTGTGGGCCGGGCCCAACCCGAGACCGCGGGCCAAACGGGTCTACTGGGCAGGTCTCAGTGGGCCGGTCCCAAATGGTACTCCAAGCCCGTAGCGGGCCGGTCTTGGACATTTAGCCCACGAGTCCGGGACCGTTAAGCCCGGGACCGGCAGGCGGGCCTGGGCCGGGCCTAGCGGGCCTCAACGTCTATAATTTTTAAAAAAAAATTAAAAAATGACCAATGGTCAGATTTTAAAATTTAGCCGTTGGCCATCAAAAAAGAGCCGTTTGGGACTTTAAAAAATAGCCATTTGGCCCCCAAACTTTATATAATTACACTTTTTCCCAATTTTCAACTATAAATATCCCCTCATTCTTTCATTTTTACTCACAAATTCATCAATCTTTCTCAATCTATATCTAATTCTCTTCTATAATTGCTTACTTTATTATTGCAATTTCGTGAAAAATTGTGAAGTTGGTGAATTGAAGTATTCAAATCTTCAACGATTTTCAATTTTTAAGAAGTTGTTAGTCAATTCGGTAAACTCGTTCCCAACTCTTAAGTTTTAAGAATATATTTTTGTTTGTTTTAGTTTGCATAATAATAATTAATATGGCATTTTCTTTGAAAAAAATGTTTGGTGGTAAGGAAAAATCTAAAATTGGTGAATCTAGTCGCTAAGCTACTACCCTTCCCCCGGCTCCCCAACTCAGACCTGTTACCCGTCCTCCTGCACCTATTATTATTGATAGTGATAACCCTTGTTTTCAATTTTTGGATAGTCAATTTTGCCATGATGTTGCACCAGGTAAACAATTAATTGATGAAGTTATGAATGCTCTTTATCCTAATGAAACTATTTTTGAAAATGATGCTGAAAATGTTGATGTAGATGAAACCCGAGCGGATTTAGATGATACACCTACTAGTCCTGTTAATAACCCAACTGATGCCCCGCCCGACCCACCTGTAGAATCCCTTACTTTTAATAGACAACCTTCTAAACGCCCCGAAACATCACTTGTTTGGAATTTTTTCACTCAAGTAAGAGAACAAAATAAGGCTAAGTGTAAAACTTGTGGGAGATTGCTGGCACATCAATTTACTGGAGACCGTAGCGGTACGGGTAGTTTGACTAGGCACATAAAAACACATCCTACAGATAAAGCTAAATATTTTCAAATAAAAGCACAGCTAGAGGGGACAAGTGTAAATACTACGGTTAACCCTAGTACAGGTTCAAATCTAGTTCAACCAGGAATTAACACTGTGACCGGTGGTATTTTATATTATGATCCAAATTAAGACCGTGAAGAATTAGTAAAGATGGTTACCGTTATGTTCTTATCCTATAGTTTTCCTTCTAACCCTCACTTTGTGCATTATTGTCACGACCCGGATTTTCCACTATCGGGAGTCGTGATGGCGCCTACTGTCGGAGCTAGGCAAGCCAAGCATTCAAATATTTTCCGATAACAACACAACAGTAATGACAATAATAAACCTTTAAATAAAAGCGGAAGTCTTTTATAACATAAATCACTGAAAACCCAAAATGCGGAAGTGTAATATTTCCTCCACCCAAGACTGGAGTTGCTATCTCACTAACCACTAAAGAGTGCTACAAACAAGTCTAAATAGAAAATACATAATGTCTGTCTCGATACAATGAAAACAAACTGAAAATGTGGAAAGGGACTTCGACCTGCGAACGCCAGCTAGGCTACCTCGTAAGTCCCTGGACTGAAATCAACTCCCTATCAGTGTACTACTGCTGTGGTCCAAAAGCTGCTCCGGTACCGTGATCTGTTCAAAAAGAACAGAAGTGTAGCATCAGCACAACCGACCCCATGTGCTGGTAAGTGCCTGGCCTAACCCCGACGAAGTAGTGACGAGGCTAGACAGGACTACCAAATCAACCTGTGCAGTTCAATATATATATATATGCAATAAAGGAAAGAATACCGACATTAAACAGTAAAAAGGGAGGGAAGCATGTTATGGGGGAATTACAATCCGGATATAAAGTCAACAACCTAAGTAAGAAATAGGGTAATAACAATAATTAAAAAAAACAGGAAAATCAACAGTTGCACGGTATCAACCTTCGTGCTTTTACTATCATTCTCACCAAAGCAATCAAATAAAATGCACGGCATCACCTTTCGTGCTTTCCCTCACATAACTCTCATTTCATGGCACGGAATGATCCTTCGTGCAATTATCATCAAATCAGAGCATGGAATGTCCCTTCGTGCATAAATAATCAAAACATTGCACGGAATGACCCTTCGTGCAAATATAATCAAAACATGGCACGGAATGACCCTTCGTGCAAATATAATCAAAATATGGCACGGAATGACC
>MU674235.1:0-25512 GCA_026770625.1 Nicotiana glauca | reverse complement strand
ATTTTTGTTAATAAAAATTATAAGACATTCCCTTGAATATCTCTTTGCAATATTTTTTTGTCTTTAACTTACAATTCTATATAAGCTATAATAAACTAACATACTATATATACTACAAGACATTACAAGAAATTATATAAGGAAATATATATACATAGCATACAATATATACTACATCATACATACATATATATATATATATATATATATATATATGAGTGTGTGTGTATATATATATAAATTGCTTATATGTATATATATTTATATAGCCATGTATAAGCAATTTATATATATATATATATATATATATATATATATATATATATACACACACACACACACTCATATATATATATATATATATACACACACGCACACACACACTACATATATACATACTATATAAACTATACACACACACACACACACATATATATACTACATATTATATATATTATATATATTTATATAGCCATGTATAACCAATTTATATTAGTATATACATATAAGCAATTTATATATATACTACATATATACATACTATATAAACTATACACACACACACACATATGTATATACTATATATACTACATATATATACATATTCTATAAACTATATATACTACATATTATATATACTATATATATTTATATAGTCATGTATAAGCAATTTATATTAGTATATACATATATAGTTCACAAGAAATTGCTTTAAATAAAAAAAATTAAAACGGAAAGAAAAAGCCCGTTAGGCCCGTATGGGCCCGGGACCATGTGGGCTTAGGCCCGTCGTGGGCCGGTTCCACCCGTTGAGCCTGTGAAGACCGGGATCGTTTGGCTCGGGATCGCCAAAGACCGACCCGCCTAAGCCCGGGACCGTTTGGCCCGTTTAGGCGCGGACCCGGCCCAGAATACACCCTTAGCTAATCGTCATTGGCAGTCATCAATTTTTCACTACTTAGTGCATTTTGAAATTCTTTTGCACAGCGTTTTTATCTTACTTGAAGGTGCTGAGAGCCGGAGATGTAGTATGGCAAGAAGAAGTTTTACATAATTTTAGCTTTGAATTTGCCTGAAGTTAAAAAGGAAAAGATATCTTTGAAGAAAACGAAGCAGAAGAAGGAGCAGGAGAAATGGGGCTGAAGTTGTTTAAAAAATGGGTACAAGTTAAAAGTTTTTTTAAAAATGGGTATAGATTAAATGGGGGCGACCAAATAGAGCGCCCCGTGCAATTTTTACTTGCGCTCGTGCTAGTAAGATCCAGCAAGTGATGGTTCATTATTATCTCCTACTACTAATTTGGAGCCCATTTGAATTAGCTCGTTATAAATATAGTTGATAAGTTTGAAGTGCTGAAAAGTATTTTTAAGTGCTTAAACTGATTTTTTAAATAAGCATTTACGTGTTTTGATAGATGCGTTGAAACTGATAATAAGTAGTTAATGTGTTTGGTAGAAAAGTACTGATAAATTTTTGTTATTGTTAAAATAACTAAAATATCCTTAAAAACTTTACAAAAGATTATAAATTAAAAAGTTCCTTTGTAAATGAATATGGAATGAAAAGAAAGTTAGAAATTTATTTTGGAAAAATATTTTGTGAATTAAAAAGTATTATTAAGGACAAACTAGTAAAAATCTTGGTCAAAATAAAAGTTCTTAAAAGCTAAAAAGCCATAAGTTGGGGGTGATTTTAGCTTATAAGCATATTGGGTGTTTACCAAACGCATAGATAAGCTAAAAGGTGTTTATAAGCCAGTTTGACTAGCTTATAGCTTAACATGTTAGACCAACTTTGTCACAACCCAAAAACCACTAGTCGTGATGGCACTTAACTCGATACGGTAGGTAAGCCAACTAACAAAAAATACAATCCAAATGAGATTATAGGAAAATAGTGAAGAAATTTTTTAATATTTTCAAATTGACCCAAGAACTGGTAGTACGAATAATGAGCTTCTAAAACTTGGAATTTATAAAGCTGGTACTAATAATTACACGATCGGTTTGAAATTTATATAACAGATTAGCAAGACCTAAGCTACCAAGGACAAGTGATAGTTACATCCAAAATGCATGGACATTTTCAGAGTCAGCTCCCGACATCACTAGCAACTCCGCTCCAAAAGAAAATCTGCACGCAAGGTGCAGAAGTGTATTATGAGTATAACCGACCACATGTACTCAGTAAGTATCTTGTCAAACCTCGTTTTAGTAGTAACGAGTCTTTTTAGTTAAAAGAAACACAATGATAAAACCTGCACCGTAAATCAGCAATAGAAATATACCACGATATAACATAGAAGAATACATGAAACGAATACGCAAAACAATAACCGAGTGCTGTTGATACCCAATTTTTTTTTTATATTTTGAAATATGCAAAATACCTTCAAAATAGCCTATATAGGTATATATAAGTACATCCCAATGTTTTATTATTTTTTCCTTGATTTTTCAAAGATTTTTAAACCAATTTACTACACTATTTTATCAAGAAAACCCCAATAATTATCACTTTTGGTGATTCATTTGTTGTATTCTCATAATTATACTAAAATATAGCTAATATTTTACATATTTTTACAAATTTATTTTAGTATTTTAAGGATAAATTGCATAATTGCAATATTACCCATTTTTTAGGTTTACATTTGTCTCATGTTTATAAATGGAATTTTATATTTTTAAATTGATAATTCTACATTATAAATCATTTTAGTTCTTTTAATTAGTTTTCACAAATTTATTTACTATTTTTATAAATTAAATGGGAAAAAAGAGGCTATTTAACTTATAGCCAGATTTTGTCTCCTAATTTAGCCTAATTAAACCCAATACCCCAACCCAAATTAGACCAACCCAAGACCCAAGCCTAATCCTATATCTACCTGACCCAACCCGTATTGAATCTTGGCTGTTGATCAATTTTGATCAACGGTCTAGATCCACCCTTACCAAATTAAACCAAACGACCCCCCAAGACCCCTCTCATTTCCTTAGTCGTCTCTATCTCTCTATCTCTGTTTATCTCCAGAACCTTCCCCCTTCCCCTCCACTCCGATGAGTCTCACTCACCTTCTCTGGCCACCTCCTAGCCTGAATCTATAGTGGTCTCACCATCTACCGGCCCTCCAGGGTTCCTACACACCTGTTTGCTGAGGTTTCATGGTCTGAACACGAAGAGATTCATCCAGACCTTGTTGGTTCAAGTTTTATGGCCATCTCCGGCCTTGCTCCGGCAAGCCATGTCTGTTTCGAGCCCGGCTTCGACCCCTCCTTCTTAGATCAACAACTATCCAAGCCTTTCTCACTGTTTAGTTTCCTCTGAAACCCTAGCTTTTGAGGTTCTTCTATTTTCTTTGTATCTGTTCTAGATCCATGTTTTCCCTGAACTTTTAAACGATCTCTTGGTATTTCTTTCAAAAGTTATGCTTTCAAAACCTTTATATTTTTTCCGATTTAGATTTTTTTTAGTTCTTTATATGTTTCTCTACTATGTTCTTTATATGTTTCTCTACTGTATTCTTTATATGTTTCTCACTATGTCCTTTATATGTTTCTTCTACTATGGTTCTCCTACTATGTTCCTGTTAAGTTTCGTCTAATATGCTTCTTTATATGTTTCTCCTACTGCTCTTATTAGTCTCTTGAACTGGGTTTCTTATACATTCTTCTACTATGTTTCTTTGAGTTCCTCTACTGTGTTTCACATGCTGTTCTTTTACTATGCTTCTCATGAGTTGTTGCTACTGAAAGAGCATGTTAAAGGTCTCAGTTCCTTTCTGAGACCTCTGAACCTGCTTCGATTAAATATATCTTTCTTTGGTTACTTGTCCTCTCATCTTTGCACTTGATTGATGGTAAAACCCTAGAATTTGGGGGTTCATCCGAGTTTTGAGACCATTGGCTATGTGATATTGTGATGACCTGGCTGGCCGTCTTAAGAATTTATGCCCCTATCCCCTATTAACTGCTTTCCCCAAGTTTATTTCTGCTATTTTGAATTGTCGAGATGTTCAGTTTTGAATTTCGGAGAGTTTTGGGACACTTAGTCCCTAAATGAGAGCTTAAGTCTTAGAAATTTAACCATAGTCGTAACAATGTGAAGACGGTATCAGAATGGAAATCTGATGGTTCTGTAAGCTCCGTTAGGTGATTTCGGGCTTAGGGGTGTGATCGGATTGTGTTTTGGAGGTCCGTAGCTATTTAGGCTTGAAATGCCGAAAGTTGAATTTTTAAAGTTTCCGGTCCGATAGCGAGATTTTGATCTGAGGGCCAGAATGAAATTCCGGAGTTGGAGTAGCTCCGTAGTATTGAATGTGACGCGTGTGCAAAATTTCAGGTCATTCAGACGAGGTTTGATAGACTTTTTGATCGAAAGCGTATTTTTAGAGTTTTTGAAATTCTTAGGCTTGAATTTGATGAAATGTAGGTGTTTCGATGTTGTTTGTAGCATTCCGGAGGTGGGAACAAGTTTGAATGAGGTTGTAGGACATGTTAGTGCCTTTGATTGAGGTGCTGGGGGCCTCGGGGGTATTTCGGATGCTCAACGGGTCATTTTGAGTTGTTAAAAAGTTGCAAAAATTCAGGATCAGGTGTTGCAGACATTTCTTCATCGCGATCGCGTAGGGTATATCGCGAAGGCATAGGCGAGAATGAAGGAATTTTGCTCTTCACGTTCATATGAAGAGGGATGCGAACGCGTAGCTTTGGGGCAGTGTCGGATCGCTAACGCGTGGGCTAGGCCGCGTTCGCGAAGAGGGAATAAGGCGGAAGAGGTTGGTCAGTCATTTCTCTACATGGTCGCGTGGAGTCAACCGGGATCGCGTAGGTCGAGGAAGATAGAGCATCGCAATCGCGAACGAGGTTCTGCATTCGCGTAAAGTAATCTGAGGCGCATGAAGTTCTGCTCTTCGCGATCGCGACTGGCCTTACGCGATCGCGATTAAGGAAATCCCTGGGCAGAATCCATTTTTGATGATTTGGAGCTCGGGTGAGGCTATTTTTTGAGAGGTTTTCGGAGAGCACAACGGGGTAAGTGTTCTTAACTTAATTTTGGTTAGATTACTCGAATCTATTACTGGCTTTGGTATTTAATCCATGAATTTTATTGGAAAAATTTAGAAAACCCTCTCGGATAGAATCACGGATTTGATGGTCGAAATGTTATGGGATTTGGACAACTTTGGTATGATTAGACTAATGAGAGTGCGAGGTTTCTGGAAATATAAATTTTACCCGACTTTGAGACGTGGGCCCGAGAGGTATTTTGGTCATTTCACATAATTTCAGGTATTAGCTTAGAATTTAATTGTAGAATCAGTTACTTGAATTATTATTTACAATATAATATTTAATTGAATAGATTTGGGCCATTTGGAGTCGGATACTCATGGCAAAAGCGTAGTATCGGGTTGACTTGCACTTGTTCGAGGTAAGTGGATTGTCTAACCTTGTGTGGGGGACTCTCCCCTTAGGATTGATATTGTGGTAACTAAAATGCTCTGTACGTGAGGTGACGAGCGCGTACTTATGCTAATTGTTGAAAATCGTATTTTCATTAAAATAGCCTTAAATTGTATCTTTCCTTTCTTGTTTGTACTACTTGGAATTTAAGTCTGCTGTTAATCTAGGGAAGCATGTCTAATTGACTTACTTGCTCAACATACCTTATTTGGATTCTGTGCAGCAGGCTAAGCTAGACTATTTGTTTGCCTTATTGTGAAGCTGATATTTTTCTGAGTATTTCTCACATTTTGTTGCGTATTTAGATTGGGACTACGGGTTTGATTCCCGGGAGCTCCCCCCTTATTTGTTTACTTTGGGACTACGGGTTATATTCCCGGGAGATCCCCCTGCACATTTATATTTGGGACTAAGGGTTAGATTCCCGGGAGATCCCCCTGCACAGTTATATGGAACTACGGGAATGCACCCGGTAGATTCCCCCAGTACTGGGTATTTATATTTGGGACTACAGGTTAGATTCCTGGGAGATCCCCTTGTACATTGATAGTTGGACTATGGGACGGTATCCACTGGACAGATAAAAAGAAATAGGACTCGGGACGGTATCCTGGAGATCTCTGATTGGTATTATTGGTACTGAATTGTATTTCCTCCAGTGTTTACATTGTATTAGTGTTGTTCGGTGAACTTGTTGCTGTTCTCTTTACACTGTGCTATATTAATGATGTTTGCACTTACTTATACTGCTCCTTTCTATACTATTGGATTATATCTTGTATTTTATCTTAGTAGGGCCCTGACCTTCCCCGTCACTACCAAACCGAGGTTAGGCTTGGCACTTACTGAGTACCGCTATGGTGTACTCATCCCTTTCCTGCGCATGTTTTTCATGTGCAGATCCAGGTACCTCTACTCAGACTTATCATCCTTGAGGCGAGGTGACTCTACGGGACTTCGAGGTATATCTGCCTCGTCCGCAGACCGAAGAGTCCCTATCTATTCCTGCATTTAGTATTTAGCCCTTCTGTACTGCTGTTCTTGTGAGACATTTTGGAGATTAGAGCTATGTAGTATTTTCTTAGCTTGTGGATCCATGAGTTTTCAGGTTTTGGGATAGTGTATCAGGATTGGGGAATTGTGTGTATATGCCAAGTGGCACTTATATATTGTTCCATTCAGTTATTTTGACTTTTGGTTATTTAATTTCGCAAGTTTAGATTATTTCTGCATTGTTAGGCTTACCTAGTCATAGGAACTAGGTGCCGTCACGATAGTTCACGGAGGGCGAACTGGTGTCGTGACAAGTTGGTATCAGAGCTCTAGGTTCATAGGAGTCATGGATCACAAGCCAGTTTATTAGAGTCTCGCTGATCGATACGGAGACGTATGTACTTATCTACGAGAGGTTATGTAACCGTTAGGAAAATTCCACTTCATTTCATTCCTTATCGTGCAACATTTATTCAGTTTGAAGACTATACCATATGTTCTTTTTGCATCCACTCGTATATTGAAATTGCGCACTCGGTATCAATTATGTGCCAACGGTCTGTGATGCTACAGAAGGATTATAAGGGAGCAGATAATTGCTCAGCCATTGTTACCGCGTGTCATCCATATCGATAATGCAAGAGTATTGAGAGATCATTCAGTTGTGCACATGGGGGTGCAATAGGTTCTGACATCTGGTTGATAAGCTCAGTCTTAAGAAGATTCACTTAATTTCCTAATCGTCACGATTGTGGTAGAGTCACGAGGTGGGTGTACATCTAAAAATAGTTTGTGGTATTAGAGACTGTGGTTCATATGAGATTTCTATTTAGCGAAGAGTACAACTAGTAACTGAGATACTAGAGGAAGTGAGTTTAACTATCATAAGGATGACATGTGCCAAACGAATGGCTTGAGGTGTCTTATGATGGTGTCGTACGAGCGATAAAGGTTAGTATTATGGACTATCGAAATGTATCTTTTGGCTTTGCGCCAAGTGAAGGGATTCCACTATCAATGATCAAATTGTGGGGTCATGTGTCAATATCAATTTTGTCCTGAGATGCATTTTTGTGGTGTCCAAAGGTCCTCTGAAACTTGTATATAAGTAAAAGCTGAGATTTGTATGGGATGATGAAGGGACATGGAAAAAATTTCAGAATACTCGTAGTGCTCCAGTTAATCATGGCACTCTCATGGGACAGTCATTTTTTTAATGCACCACTAGAATGGGATTCCTTCAATGGTTATTCTAGTTATCCGTACAGACTCAGTATGAGCAACCGAAATGCAGATGGGTTGTTATGAATGAGGTGATACTAGGAACAGTAGGAGAGATTGTCCCATACTTGGTAGGAATCTATTTCATCAGAATACTCAGTCCACACACTCCATTATAATTACTGATCTACATACCCTACAAGTTAGAGATGGAGAACAAGCGGGTAGATGGCGCCTAAGAGGTAGGGGCCCGACCCATCGATATAATTGCTATGGTATGGCTGATGTCACTACACCAGATGGTGTCATTACAAGTATAGTATCAATGTGATTATAAAGTAACAATTTCATTAAATCAATTCGGTTCTGAGTATTGAGGCGAGTCCTCTTAATATGCTCCACTCATTAGTGAGCTTCGTAATCCTGAAATCTACTTATGTGAATACTCACGTTGGGCTATTATATGGAGATAGCTATTTCTATCACTATGTGTTGGTCACTAAGAATATCTATGAGGCTAAACGTGACTTTCTATTACTTACTACAGTGGGTTTTGATGTGATTTCAGGATAATTAATTTCAATTGTGAATTATATTCCCTATCAGTATGAGGGTTCATTATATGTTGTGATTTTGTTTGATGGAAATTATTTCAAAGGAGAAAGAAAGGAAATGAAAATTTTCAGTTGGCACAATGTGCAAATACTTGTGATTCAGAGTTGAGGATGAGATCCTCACATTTTTATATAACGTGAGATATTTTAAACCGGGATACAAGCTGCGATGGATGTTATATAAGGACGAGGTCATGGTGGTGAAAAGTTTATGTGTTTAAAAAAATTCTCCTTTTATGAAATTAAAAATTTTGTACTATATTTTAAATGGGAGTCATGCCTGTTAGGCTTATTTGAAAATTCTTGTATATTTTCTCTTCATATTCAGCCATTTTTTGTGTTGTAAACGTTGAGCTTTAGCCTATGATATGGGCGCCCAGGTGGCGTTAAATGTGACTCGTTAATTCGGGTAAGTAATTATGAGGTCTCCATGCCTCATTGTAAGTAAAGTGGAGGTCTGAAATAAGGTGTTTTTTAACATAAGGTTAAGTGGCAATGTTGTGATTTATGAACAACTATTATGGTCAGAAACGTGGTTATGGGCATACAGATGATATGTTTCATGTACAGATATTATTATGATAATGCGATGCTTGTAATGCTGAGATTAGTGTTATTGATATATACATTGTGGTGTTTCATTGGGTTGTTGATGTGTTGTTAGGAGTTATTTTAGTGTTACTCTGACAGGTGGATAGTCCCAATTACAGGGGAGACTCTACCGAAATTTCTGAAAATTTTGGGAGTTAGAAAATTTGTGGGACATTAAGATGTGTGAAGGAAGAGATAAGTCATGTTGTGTATTTGAGGACGAATGACCCTGAGTGGGCGAGAATGTAACATCCTGGAAAAATTTTGAAGTATTTAAGTGCTATTAAGAGTTGAAGTGTGTTGAAATAGGACTAATGCAACGTGATGATGTGGAATTCGGGTCCCATGATGAATGTCAGATGTTGAAGTTTGGGTCCTGTCCTAAGGTTATGGACTAAGGATGAGGTGAAACCTTCAGTTAAGTTGAAGGATCAGTTATAGGAATTTGATTGATAAGGGTTTTATTCGACCCAGTATATCACCTTAGGGTGTTCCTATCTGGTTTGTAAAGAAGACAGATGGTTCCATGCGTATGTGTATTGATTATTACCAGTTGAACAAGGCTACAGTGAAGAACCGTTATCTTTTGCCTCATATTGATGATCTGTTTGACTAGCTTCAGGGTGCACATGTATTTTCTAAGATTGACTTGCACTCAGGTTACCATTAGTTGAAGGTTCGGGAGCCAGATATCCCGAAAACTACCTTCAGAACTCAATATGATCATTACGAGTTTTCTTGTTGTGTCATTTGGGCTGACCAATGCCCCAGCAGCTTTTGTGCATTTGATGCACAGTGTATTCCGGTCATATCTTTACTTTTTGTCATTGTCTTTATTGATGACATTATGTTGTATTTCCGGAGTCAGGAAGATCATGAGCAGAACCTGAGGACAGTGCTTCAGACTATGAGAGAAAAGAAATTATATGCAAAGTTTTCAAAATGTGAGTTCTAGTTGTATTCCGTGGCATTCTTAGGCCACGTGGTATCGAGTGAGGGTATTCGGGTGGATCTGAAGAAGATAGAGGCAGTGCAAAGTTGGCCCGGACCATCCTCAGCTATAGAGATTCGCAGTTTTCTTAGCTTGGCGAGTTACTACCGTCATTTCATGGAGGGATTTTCATCGATTGCAGCCCCTAGGACCAGACTGACCCAGAAGGGTGCTCCGTTCCGGTGGACGGAACAGTGTGAGGTGAGCTTTCAGAAGCTCAAGACAACTTTGGCTACATTCCTAGTTTCGATATGCCTATAAGTTCGGGGTCTTATACTGTCTATTGTGATGCCTCGAGGATTGACCTTGGAGCGGTATTGATGTAGGACGGTAGGATGATTGCCTACGCGTCCAGACAGTTGAAGGTAAATGAGAGGAATTATCCTGTTCACGATCTTGAGTTAGTTTCTACTGTTCACACCTTAAAGATCTGGCCTCATTATTTGTACGGTGTGCCTTGTGAGATTTATACTGATCACCAGAGCTTGTAGCACCTTTTCAAGCAAAAGGATCTAAATTTGCGCTAGAGGAGGTGGTTAGCTTTGCGGAAGGATTATGACATCACTATCCTCTATCACCTGGGCAAGGCCAATGTAGTTTTCGATGCTTTGAGTCGCCAGACAGAGAGTTTGGGAAGTTTGGCTTACCTCCAGCATCAGATAGGCCTATGGCAATGAATGTTCGGGCCTTAGCCAGCCAGTTTGTGAGATTGGATCTTTCGGAGCCTAGTCGGGTTTGTAGCTCGGTACCTCAATTATGAGCAGGTTAATTATGAGCACTAGAGACCCAGTGGGTTGGTTCAAGCCGAGTGAGGCTAGATTATCGGGCACAGATTTGGTTCAGGATGCTTTAGAGAAGGTTAATGTGATTCAGGATAGGATCCATACAGCCCAGTCCAGACAGAAGAGCTATGCAGACCGGAAGGTTCGTGATGTTTCCTATATGGTTGGAGAGTGGGTTCTGCTTCGGGTTTCACCTATTAAAGGCATTATGAGATTTGGGAAGAAAGGGGAGTTGAGTCTGAGGTTTATTGGCTCTTTTTGAGATATTGAGGCGTGTTGGGGAGGTTGCTTATGAGCTGGCCTTACCTCCCAGCTTGGCATGGAGTTCATCCAGTATTTCATGTTTCGATGCTCCATAGGTATCATGATGAACCGTCGCACGTGTTGGATTTCAGTTCAGTCCAGCTGGACAAGGACCTATCCTATGTTGAGGAGCCAGTAGCAATATTTGACATGCAGGTTAGAAAGCTGAGGTCAAAGAACATTGCATTAGTGAAGGTTCAGTGGCGGGGTCAATCGGTCGAGAAGGCGACCTGGGAGACCTAGCAGGATATGCGCAGCCGCTACCCTCATCTTTTCACTACTTCAGGTATGTCTCTATGCTCGTTCGAGGATGAACGAATGTTTAAGTGTAGGAGGATGTGACAACCCGGACAACCATCTTAAGAATTTACGCCCCTATCCCCTATTAGCTGCTTTCCCCAAGTTTATTTTTGCTATTTTGAATTGCCGGGATGTTCGGTTTTGAATTTCGGAGAGTTTTGAGACACTTAGTCCCTAAATGAGAGCTTAAGTCTTAGAAATTTGACTATAGTTGGAACAATATGAAGATGGTCTCAGAATGAAAATATGATGGTTCTGTTAGCTCCGTTAGGTGATTTTGGGCTTAGGGGTGTGATCGGATTGTGTTTTGGAGGTCCGTAGCTAATTTAGGCTTGAAATGCCGAAAGTTGAATTTTTAAAGTTTTCGGTCCGATAGCGAGATTTTGATCCGAGGTCCGGAATGAAATTCCGGAAGTTGGAGTAACTCCGTAGTGTTGAATGTGGCGCCTGTGCAAAATTTCAGGTCATTCGAACGAGGTTTGATAGACTTTTTTTTATCAAAAGCATATTTTTAGAGTTTTTTAAATTCTTAGGCTTGAATTAGATGAAAAATAGGTGTTTCGATGTTGTTTGTAGTGTTTCGGAGGTGGTAACAAGTTTGAATGAGGTTGTAGTACATGTAGGTGCCTTTAGTTGAGGTTCCGGGGGCCTCGGGGGTGTTTCAGATGCTCAAAAGGTCATTTTGAGTTGATAAAAAGTTGCAAAAATTTAGGTTAAGGTGTTGCAGACATTTCTTCATGCGATCGCGTGGGGTATATTGCGATCGCGAAGGCTTAGGCGAGGCTGAGGGAATTTTTCTCTTTGCGTTCGTGTGAAGAGGGATGCGAACACGTAGCTTTGGGGCAGTGTCGCATCACGAACGCGTGGGCTAGGCCGCGTTCGCAAAGAGGAAATAAGGCGGAAGAGGTTGGTCAGTTATTTCTCTACGCGGTCGCGTGGAGTGAACCGCGATTTCATAGGTCAAGGAAGATAGAGCATCGCGATCGCGGACGGGGTTCTATGTTCGCGTAGAGTAATCTGAGGGGCGTGAAGTTTTGCTCTTCGCGATCGCGACTTGACCTACGCGATCGCGATTAAGGAAATCCCTTGGCAGAATGTTAAGTTCTGAAAATGGGACTTTGTCCCATTTTCCATTTTTGACAATTTGGAGCTCGGTTGAGGCGATTTTTTGAGAGATTTTCGGAAAGCAAAACGGGGTAAGTGTTCTTAACTTAATTTTGGTTAAATTACTCGAATCTATTACTAGTTTTGGCATTTAATCCGTGAATTTTGTTGGAAAATTTTAGAAAACCCTCTCAGATAGAATCATGAATTTGATGGTCGAAATGTTATGGGATTTGGACAACTTTGGTATGGTTAGACTCGTGAGAGTGCGAGGTTTCTGAAAATATAAATTTTACCCGACTCCGAGATGTGGGCCCGAGGGGCATTTTGGTTATTTCATAAAATTTTGCGTATTAGCTTAGAATTTAATTGTAGAATTAGTTACTTGAAGTATTATTTACAATATGCAATTTAATCGAATAGATTTCGGCCATTTGGAGTCAGATACTCGTGGCAAAAGCATGGTATCAGGTTGACTTGCACTTGTTCGAAGTAAGTGGCTTGTCTAACCTTGTGTGAGAGACTCTCCGCTTAGGATTGATATTGTGGTAACTGAAATGCCCTGTACGTGAGGTGACGAGCGCGTACTTGTGCTAATTGTTGAAAATCTTATTTTCATTAAAATAGCTTTAAATTGTATCTTTCCTTTCTTGTTTGTACTACTTGGAATTTAAGTCTGCTGTTAATCTAGGGAAGCATGTCTAATTGACTTACTTGCTCAACATGCCTTATTTGGATTTTGTGCAGCAGGCTAGGCTAGACAATTTGTTTGCCTTATTGTGAAGCTGATATTTTTCTAAGTATTTCTCTGATTTTGTTGCGTATTTATATTGGGACTACGGGTTTGATTCCCGGGAGCTCCCCCCCCTTGTTTGTTTACTTTGGGACTACGGGTTAGATTCCCGGGAGATCCCTTGCACATTTATATTTGGGACTAAGGGTTAGATTCCCGGGAGATCCCCCTGCACAGTTATATGGAACTACGGGAATGCACCCGGTAGATTCCCCTAGTACTGGGTATTTATATTTGGGACTACGGGTTAGATAACTGGGAGATACCCTTATACATTGATAGTTGGACTATGGAACGATATCTCGGGAGATCCGCTGGACAGATGAAAAGAAATGGGACTCAGGACGGTATCCTGGAGATCCCCGATTGGTATTATTGGTACTGAATTGTATTTCCTCCAGTGTTTACATTTTATTTGTGTTATTCGGTGAACTTGTTGTTGTTCTCTTTACACTGTGCTATATTAATGATGTTCGCACTTACTTATACTGCTCCTTTCCATACTATTGGATTATATCTTGTATTTTATCTTAGTAGGGCCCTAACTTTTCTCGTCACTACCCAACCGAGGTTAGGCTTGGCACTTACCGAGTACCGCTATGGTGTACTCATCCCTTTCATGCACATGTTTTTCATGAGCAGATCCAGGTACGTCTACTCGGACTTATCATCCTTGAGGCGAGGTGACTCTACGGGACTTCGAGGTATATCTGCCGCGTCCGCAGACCGAGGAGTCTCTATCTATTCCTGCATTTATTATTTAGCCCTTCTATACTGCTGTTCTTGTTAGAAATTCTGGAGATTAGAGTTATGTAGTATTTTCTTAGCTTGTGAATCCATGAGTTTCCGGGTTTTGGGAAAGTGTATCGGGATTGGGGAGTTATGTGTATATGCCAAGTGGTACTTATATATTGTTCCATTTAGTTATTTTGACTTTTGGTTATTTAATTCCGTAAGTTTAGATTATTTCTGCATTGTTAGGCTTACCTAGTCATAGGGACTAGGTGCCGTCACGATAGTTCACGGTGGGAGAACTTGGGTCGTGACAGATATGTTTGTTCTTCATCTTTGAAATTGTTTGATTGTAGAAACCCTAACTATTTCAAATTTCTGAATTTGTTTCATCTGTTGCTCAACTGAGTCTTGAAACTCTTGTTTCAATCTCTGTTTCTTTAAGTAATCCTGATTCGCTACTAAACTCTTTCAAGTCTTTACGCAGAACCTTTTGTATGTTATTTGATACTATCTCTCTTCTACATTGGTGACCTATGTGACTACCACGATACTATAGTCTATTACCTACTGATTTTGTAATGGCATGACATTTTTCTTTGCCCTAAATTCAGCTCAACATGTTTGTGTGCTTTTTATATGTACTGAACTTCCCTCTAAAATGGCTTCCAATTTTTAGATTAATTGCAGACTTCCTTTGTATAGGTTTGATTGATTTCTTTCCTTGTTTGCTGATTTCCCTATTACTCGATTTAAAGTCAAAAACCTTCATTAACTTTTCTGACTTGGTTCATTTCTGACTTGGTTCATTCATGGACCAGTGATTACGAAATCTCTGATCCTTGATTTACTGCCTACTAATTGATTTTTTCTTACCTTATTTATATAACCGTGTATTTCAAAGTTCTGCCCTTAAGTAATTTCTTATGTATTAACCCCTAATTGCCTACTTTGCATAAGATACTTGGTTGATCTCTTTCCTTAAATAACTTTCTTTCTCATTACCGTTTAAGTCTGAATTCCTTAATTAAAGGAAGTCTTCTACTGATTGATTTTTAATTGATACCCCGTTCCTTAATTGTTTTCTTACCTTATTTCTGCCTGTTCTTCACACTATAAATACACGACTCTTTTCAACACGCACAATCACAATCACTGGTAGTCTTTCAAAAACTCACACGTACACTCAAAAAGTACTCTTTTATTTGCTTATATTGTGGCCTGTTACAAGACCTGTTACTTGATTTCTCTATATTTGTTTCTTTGAAACCGGTATGTCCTGATTTAAGTTTCAGCACCATAACAACATGTTTATTTACTACTTTTGTATCCCTGTTTACTGCTTATGTATAGTTCAACACTCGTTCTAGCTTTTTGATTTTTTTCTGCCTGTTTTATTATGAATCCCAAACCCCTACCCCCTATGTGTTTAAGCTATCGTTTGAGGCATGGCAATATGCAAGTTATTGTCCATGAATTGAACCTAATCCCTCGGGGATCCTAGCCTCTAAAAGTATGTGTTCTGGCAGGCTTATAGGTGTGCTAGCACTCCCCATTGTTGGGCATACCTAAAGTCTGCCTTTGCCTAAGCAACAGGCTATTTGTAATCCCCTATTCCCCTGAATCCCCTTGTGTGTGTGCTTATCTCTAGTTGGTTCTCTCTCCTTTTTCCCTTTAGCACTCCATTCTGCACTTGCACACTTTCTTAGTCCTTAAGTTCTGCCCCCTCTTATGAGCCTTGCCTTGGGACCCTTTGATTTCTCTCTGAACTTGGACACTTGAGGGATAGCCCTTCCACACAGCACCTGTCCCAATCTGATAATACATTTGGGTGTAAGCATTGCCCGGAGTCCCTTTGAGGCTCTTAGGGAACTTTGACACACTCAAATGGGAGAAAGACTTTGGATCATGATCTCATGGAGTTGGTTTACCTCTTATTTCAGACATGAAGTCTGAATCAGGCTCTCCTTGGTTGTACTTTTATTTATATTTTTCTTATGTATTTTTTTTTACTTTAATCTGGGCTGTAATAATTTGTAATAAACTCTTGGGGATGGCTAGGGAAAATGGCGGGTACCTATGTATGCCAAAAGAGTAGATACCATGCCTATAGGTTTTCAAATAATTTCTACATATAGAAATCATGCCTATAGGCTTTTCAAATAATTTCTGCACTTAGAAATCATGTTCATAGGTTTCCAAATAATTTCTGCACTTAGATATCATGCCTATAGGCTTTTCAAATAATTTCTTCACTTAGATATCATGTTCGTAGGTTTTCAAATAATTTCTGCATATAGAAATCATGCCTATAGGCTTTTCAAATAATTTCTGTACTTAGAAATCATGTTCATAGGTTTCCAAATAATTTTTGTACTTAGATATCATGCCTATAGGCTTTTAAAATAATTTCTGGATTTAGATATCATGTTCATAAGTTTTAAAAAAAATTCAGCACCTATATATCATGTTCATAAGCTTTAAAACAAGTTTCCTGCATTTTATACCACGTTCAAAATCAACTACGCGTAGAAAGCATGCCTATAGGAACTCTTAATCGAATCTGAGCCGCTACATGGAACTAAAAATTAATAAACAACAGTGTTGTTAGCTGTAGAACTCATAACCTTCGTTAAAACTACCTTTTTTTAATAATCTGACTACCCCTTTTAAACCAGTACCTATCCAGTTTACTTTAAACCCTGTTATTTCGTCGCTTTTTGAATTAAATAGATACCATGCCTATAGGATCTTTGTCCAACACTTAGGCAAGTCTTAGGATAAAGTTATAAATTAAATCAGTTCTTCTAATAACTACAACCAACAGGCAAGCCTGAGTCGGGCTTCCTATCTGAATTATGTAACAAATCAGTCTGCCTCAAACTTTAAGCTCTTTCATATTTAGTACTTAATCAGACCTTAACTAGTATGTGTAAGTCATTCTAATTATGTTCTTCTTTGTTTAAAGGGGGTATATCTGAGCCTTTGCTTGTTATGTGATTTCCCCAACTTGCTATACATGTTTTGTATTTCATCTTAGAATTTTTGCCTTTAAAACCACAAATAAGCCTAACATCCCTCCTCTTTAGGATTAGTAGTCCTAAATGCCCCCCAGGACTGATAGGATTAGGACGGGTAATATCATGCAATAAGTAAACGAGACCATTCCGCGCTTTAATACCTTCACGGGGTGGGAAGGGTAGATATGGATATGATGACCATGCGATAATGCCACACGTAGCCCCTCATTGAGGAGTGATTACCGGGCATTGTGTGGGGTGATCCATATTGTCAATAAACCTAGAACCCCATTTCCCTTATTTCTTATCTCTTTTAAATAATTTCGAACTCTTTCTTTTAAAAAAAATTAGCTTTCTTTTGGTTCTTTCTAATTTTGTTTATTTGTGAACTCTAATGTGAAAATCCCCTATTATTTGAAGTTTTATTTGTCTACGTGTTATTTGTATCTAAATTCACAATAATAGTTTGGCCGGGAACCACACTAGTTGATTCTCAGGGGTGCCTAACACCTTCCCCTTAGAATAATTTCAAGCCCTTACCGTATCTCTGGTTACTCAAATCAAAATCTCCTTGGTGTCCTAATGCACCCTAATCATTAGGTGGCGACTCTTCAAATTAAACCCAATTCCCAAAAGGAATGAGTTGTCCTCCCAAATGTCATATATCCGATTTCGCAAGGAAAAGGGGGCGCGACAAGTGCTAGTAGAGATCACAATTTAGCATCCTCCAATACCACGACCAATTCTTTCCGTAGAATGAAACCAATAAACCACGACAATAACTTCATAACTTTCATACCATGAGGAATGTACTCAGATATCAAGTCAATTGCATGGAAACACCCTTCATGCTTTTATCTCATCCTCACCCAATATACATATAATAGTACCATCGATAACAGGAATTACAAGTAGAAAAAATGCAAGTAGCAATAATGAATGATATGTGGGCAGCATAAATAGACTAGGAAGAAGGCATATGAGTAATGACAGCAATTAGGAAAACACGAAATATCAACTTCAGCTAACTAGTAAATTGGAGGCATAGGTAAAAGCATAACAAATGAGACAGGACACATGATCTCTACAAGTTAACAAGTAGAGGCATGAATGACTATCATGGTGGAAGACTTGTACTAAAGTGCAACATAATAGATACGACAAGAGTGTAATTATAAAAGCAGGAAATAGGCATGGTATTTACAAGTTAAGTAGGTAGGAGGTATGAGCAACACAACAAAAATTGAGATAGAAATCAAGGACAGAAAAATAACAACAAGTCACATCAGATCTATAATTACGACAATAACAGGTAGGTAAAGATATGAACGTATACAAGGAAAATAGATTTCACAATATAATGCATGTCCCTCATCCTCGCTTGCACAGAAACACCCATCGTGCCATGATCTCACGATAATATAAAAGCATAACAATATAAATGAAATGGAACGGCATCATCCTTCATGATTTTACTCTCAAATAATATGGCACGACATCACCATTCGTGCTTTTATTCTAATAATGTGGCACAACATCACCCTTCGTACTTTTACTCTCAATAATATGGCACAGCATCACCATTCGTGCTTTTACTCTCAAATGATATGGCACGACATCACCCTTCGTGCCTTACACTCTCCCTCAAATGATAATATATATATATATATATATATATATATATATATATATATATATATATACAATGGCACGACACCACCATTCGTGCCACCACCATTCGTGCTTTACACTCTTCTTTACCAAGCATATATTTATCAATGACAACCAAGGCAGGAAGCATAAATAACGTCAAGGGGAGTATTTAAATGAATATTCCAAACAAATCCCAATCGCAACTTTCCAAGCCAAGAATAATATAATAAACCCTGTAGAACCGTATTATTCAAGTACTTCAACAAATATCACGAATGATCAACACCACAAGTACAGAATCCAGTATCTCAAGAATATCGGATGTAGCAATGTATTAATGACTACTCATAGTGATGACCGAATTGGACATATCAATATATTCTCATAATTCCATCAAATTTGATCAAGTTATAATAAGTTAAGTCTTGATTTCTAACATTTAATACTATGTTCTTAGAATCTAGGAGTCAAGTAAGGCATGAAGCAAGAAGGCCACAAAATCCTACAATACACAATTATAACAGAATCTACTCCCGAGCATGATTAACCCTGGCACATACATATACACTCGTCACCTCGTATATGTATCACCCCCACATGTAGCAAACAATGTCAAATAGTAGGAAAAATTCCCTCAATAAAGTTAGGCAAGACACTTACTTCAATTCGGCTAACTCAATAATCAATTTAACTTTTTTCTCTACAAATTCACCTCTGCTCAGCTCAATCTAGCCAAAGACGACTTGAATACATCCCATAATGCAAGAGAGAACAATTTCAATTAATAAAGCAATGATTTTTATACAATTTCTAAGAAGTCAACCTCCAGGCCCGCCCGGTCAAAACCTGGGTCCAAGGGTAGGTCTTGACTACCCATAGCCTCACGAGTCCAAATATGTATTTTGTTTCCAAATCTGAGTCCTATTAGACTCTCAAATCCCAAATTTTCATTTTTTAAAACTTTGACAAAATCCCCAAATTTACCCTAGATTTCTCATGAATTTGATATTAAATCTAATGTATAATCATGAAATATAGTTGAGAATTGATTAGAGGTACTTACTCAATAATTTGGTATGACAATCCATTCACAAAATTGCCTCTCATCGAAACTAGGGTTCAAACTATAACAAAATGAAGCCGAGTCTCGAAATTCTCAGCTATATGCAGGTTGTAGATGTCGCATTTGCAACATGGGGTTCGCAAATATGAACCCCGCAAATGCGAACAATTCATCGCAAAAGAGAAGATTGAAAGTCTCTGCTGCCTTTGCAAATGCGACCAAAAGGGTCACAAATGCGAATATTGGACCTTCGCAAAAGCACCAGTTGGTCGCAAATGCGAACTAACCCAGCTCAGATCTTTATTGCAAATGTGATACTGAGTTCACAAATGCATACTCAACAGGCCTCGCAAAAGTCAATTTCTTTGTAAATGCGAGTCCTTTCCCATCAGCCCAGCTTCGCATATGCGATGCTGCTTCGCAGTTGTGATAGTCGTATTTGTGACAAAAACATCGGAAATGCAATTATACTAGTACCAACACTAAAAAATCATGAAAAATCATTCTGAAGCCAATTCGAAACTTACCCGAGCACCCAAGGCTACAAACCAACCATACACCCAGGTCTAGAAACATAATACCAACTCGCCCACGTGATCAAATCATCAAAATAACATCTAAAACCACGAATCCAATGCCAAAACGCATGACGATCAAAATAAACTTTAAGAACTTCTAGAATCGCAACCAAGCGTCCGAACCATATCAAATCAACTCCAAATGTCGCCAAATTTTGCAGACAAGTTCTATATGACTAAACGAGACTACTCAAGGCTTGAAATCACGCATAACAACCTCAAAACTATGAATCATACCTCAAGTAAAAATCAATAAACTTTGAAACTTCAACTTCTACAACTTATGCCGAAACCTATGATAACTACGGATTCTAGCCTACCGTATGCTCTCTTTTGCTTAGGTTTTGGATAAAAAATGTGTAAAAGTATTCCCAGAATCTGAATTATTGTGCTTGTTTGCAGGGTTTGGTCAGAATGAGGCAAGAAAGCCATAACCAACTCATGAATGAGTTAAAATTGCACAAGTTCAAAAGCCGAGATAAAATCGCTGATAGTGAAGGAAAAAGAGTGGCCGCAGAAGGTCAACCGCTGGGGTGGCCACAATTACGTTGTCTGCAGAATTGAGGTTTAGAGAAGGTATTTTTGGGTAAAATAGATACCTCTGACCACGGTGAAATAGCACGGCAGCGGAATATTTGACGCGGCCGCAATGCAAATTCCGCTAAGGGCGAAATATAGATTCAGAGGCCTGGAAATCTGAGCTCAAATGAAGAGTGCGGTCTGCGAACATTTTACGCGGCCACATTGAAGACGATGCTGAAGCGGTCTCTTTTACACTCCCAGCGAAATCAATTCCAGACCAAGCTTAGAAGATAAAAAAAATGCGGTTCGCGCCTGCTTTTGCGCGGCCGCAAAAGTCCAAGCGTTAAGGCGCTCAGTATTGCGCTGACAGCTACCTCCGTAGGGGTATTTTTGTCTAGTAATTTTAGTTGTGTATAAATAGATCTTTTTCACATTATAAGTCATCTTTTGTATTGAGGATCTCGTGAAAAGTCATATTTTACTACTTTGGATAATTTTAGAGTAGCTTTAGCTTAATTTCTTAGATTTTATTCTTGTAATCAACCTTTATGGCCTATATTTCATCTTCATCATTGATTTTTACCTTTATTATGAGTAGCTAAACCCATTATCTAGGGTTGTGACCCAACCCTAGTTTGGGTATTTAATAGGTCTTCTATTTTGGGGCTTAATTGTTTATGGGTTACTGATATTTAGCTTGATTCATGCTTTAATTGTAGAATTGGTGGTTGCAAACACTGATTCATGCCTTGATGACTTAGACTCTTCTTGAGAACGAGGGACTAAGTCTAGAAAAATTAGGCTAACAAGGAATTGGGGTGCACTCAAGAGATTGATAGCCCCAATTAAAGGGCTAAACCTGGAGATAGTAATACCCGACTTGAGAATTTTACTTGTATTGTTTGAACACCCAATTGGGCTTGAGAAAACCAATTAGGGCAAAGTCACTCAAACTATCGAGAGGTATAGAGTGAGTAATTTTGTTTAAAGATTGTATTACGACCCCAAATATAACAAGCTTGTACTAATTTTTAGATCCCATTAGATACTCGCATAGGTGTAAGTCACTTCCCTAGTGCTTTTTATCACTTAAGAAAACTCTTACAAAAACATTGTACTTAGTTTATTTGCAACAATAAATAGCATTAAAAGCAGAATAGTAGCAAATCCAAGCATAGTTAGAAGTGCAATTAAAAGTAACACGCATAGCTAGATTAGATAGAAACCCAACTCCCAACCAATATTAACTCCCTGTGGAAATCGATCCCGACCTTTCAGGTAAAAGCTGCATCGACCACTCCTGGACATTATATAGTGGTGTAGAGTTGGAGCCGATCATTTTTGGTGACGTTGATGGGGAGTTAAACGGTTTTGGTTATCTATCTGACTAGTTGTGTGTCTTGTTTTTCTTTCCTAATTGTTTTACTAACTTGTGTGAGTTAATAGATTTAGGTACAAAATGGCAAATAATGATCCTATTAGAAATGTTCTCTCGGGGGAGGAGGTAGATGATAATGCTGAAGATGAGGTGCCTCTAGTACCTCAAGCTCAAAGAAGAGGCCGCTAGGCCAATGACAATATTCCAAACCCTCCCCCAGCTCCTCCATGAGTAGCTCCTCGGGTGCTTCCAAATGAAGGGTACGAAAGTGCAATTGTCCTGCCTCGGATCCAGGCGAGCAATTTCCAGATAACAAATGTCATGCTGAACTTATTGGATCAAAGAGGGTACTTCACAGGCGATCCCCATCAGAATGCATATAAACATCTAAAGGGCTTTGTGGGTACCTGCTGGGGAGGCAAACAAACAAATGTGTTGGAGGATGCATTGAGACTGAGATTTTTCCTATTTTCACTTAGAGGGAAAGCTTTGGACTGGCTCGAAAGACTCCCCAATTATTCCATCACTACGTGGGATGAGTTGGCCGACAAGTTTTTCTAACCTGTACATATAGGTGCATTAAGGAATGAGATCTTAACAATTAAACATGAACCAAATGAACCCCTTCATGAAATCAGGGATAGATATAGAACTATGGTCAAGGAATGCCCAAAAAATGATAATGACTGAAGCAATGATCCAACAAACATTGTATCGGGGTATAAACACTACCAATAAATGTGTGGTAAACCAGATAGCAGGGGGTAATTTTATGGAGCTGCCATATGCTAAAGCCTGTGAAATTCTTGATGAGATGGCTGACACTTCCTCAACCTGGCAGAGTCGGGGCAATGTTACTCAGGGGGGCCCTCATTTCATAAACCTTCACAAGGAACTTCAACACCACAGACAAGCCATAGAGTTGACAACAACCATGAACCAGTTATCCCAAGCACATCTTTAGCAGATTCAGGGACCAAAGCAAGTAAACGCAATAGAAGGTGTTAATCTATTGGTGAACATGAGGAGACAACATGGGCAACAAATGCAAGGAAATCAAGATAAATATGAGCAAGGTAGTAGTGGTTACAACCAGGATGATAGGTATTGTGAGAAAATTGAAGAGGTTTTGTATGCCAACAACTATCAAGGACAACGAGGTAATGCTCTAAATCAACAATGGATATCGCAAGGGAATAATCAGAATTGGGGCAACCAAGGCCAAGGAAATTGGACCAATAAAAACAACAACTCTAACAATTGGGGGAACAACAACCAGAATTGGGGTAACAATAGCAATTGGGGTGGTAACAACAACCAAGGAGGTTGGAATAACGGTAATCAAAGTAATCGGGGGCCGGGTTTTCAAAGGCCTCCAATATTTCAACAACCAAACAATCCGCCTCCATTTTCATCCCAAGGTCCTCGCTCGTCTGAAAATGAGATGGGACGAATTGAGTCAATGTTTCAGCAAATGATGAAGAAGAACGCCGACGCCGATGCCCAATTAGCATCCCATAATACTTCTATCCGCAATTTGGAGGTCCAACTTGGCCAAATTTTGCAAGCTTTGAACACTCGCCCTAAGGGGGGTACTACTTAATGATACGGTAGTAAACCCGAAGGGTGAGAACAATACAGGACATGCAATGGCGGTGACCACAAGGAGCGGTAGAGGTGGTGAAACAAATACCTCCAAGCAAAAGGAAGTTGTGAGTGATGATGTTGAAGTGCAAAATGAAGATGATCCCTATAGTTTTTGAGCAAGTGAGTTAAGAGAATGTGAATGGTGAGGTGAGAATTGATATTCATGACAATGAGGAGGAGACTCAAAATGACGTGAACTCGTCTAGGGAACACGTGATAGACATGTCGGAAACGGTAATGCCTAAAGCCAAGGCTTCTTTGCCAAGGCCTCCTCCACCTTACCCTCAAAGACTTGCGAAGTAGAAGAATGAAAATCAGTTCAAGAAGTTTATTAAGATTATGAAAAGTTTGTCGATCAATGTGCCCTTGGTGGAAGCTCTTAAGAAGTTGTCGGGATATGCCAAGTTTATGAAAGACTTGGTAACTAAAAATAGATCTATGGATTGTGAGACCATCAAAATGACTCATCAACTGAGTGCTATTGTGCACTCGATGGCTCCAAAGCTTGAAGATCCCGATGTATTTACCATTCCATGTACCATTGAGAGTGTGGATTTTGCAAAGGCCTTGTGCGATTTGGGAGCAAGTATAAATTTGATGCCTTACTCCATATTCAAAAATTTGGGTATTGGTCAATCGAGAGCTACTTCAATGAGATTGCAAATGTTCGATAGAACAATGAAGAGGCCGCTTGGTATTATTGATGATGTTCTTGTCCGGGTTGACAAGTTTATTTTACTTGCTGATTTTGTGATTCTCGGCTGCGAAGTCGATTATGAAGTGCTGATAATATTGGGAAGGCCTTTCCTCGCAATAGGGAAGGCATTGGTTGATGTGGAAGTAGGGGAACTCACCTTCCGGGTGGGTGACAAAAAAGTTATCTTCCACATGTGCAAATCAATGAGGCAGCCAAATAGTACTGAGGTTTATTCTTTTGTGAATCTGGTGACAGAGGTGATAGTTGATGACACAAGTGCCATGATCAATGTGGATGATCCTTTGAAAGCTGTATTGTTGAACCATGATGTGACCGAAGATGAAGGCTTGGTAGAGTATGTCAATGCCTTGCAATGAATGGGTTCTTACTCCTATGGATCGTAAACTTTCCTTGGATCTTGAGAACAGAAAGACTCCACCAACAAAGCCCTCAAGCGAGGAACCTCCCGTATTGGAGTTGAAGTATTTGCCTCCACACCTTAGGTATGAATTCTTGGACCCTTGTTCAACTTTACTTGTTATTCTTTCTTCTTGACTTACTAACGTGCAGGTAGATTCCACCCTTGAGGTGCTTCAAAGAAGGAAGAGGGTAATTGGATGGACTCTAGCTGATATTCGGGGGATAAGCCCTACCTTTTGCATGCACAAGATTATAATTTAGGATAATTCTAAACCCTCTGTGGAACATCAAAGGAGGTTGAACGAGGCTATGCAAGAGGTCGTCAAGAAGGAAGTTATCAAATGGCTAGATGCAGGGGTTGTGCATCCCATCTCGGATAGTTCATGGACTTCACTGGTACAATGTGTGCCAAAAAAGAAGGGTATGACTGTGGTCACAAATGAGAAAAATGAGTTGATCCCCACTAGGACTGTCACCAGATGATGGGTATGCATGGACTAGCGGAAGCTTAAAAAGTAACCCGCAAAGATCATTTTTCATTGCCCTTTCTTGACTAAATGCTGGATAGATGATACTAGGTGAAAACTGAATGGTTTAGCCATTGCTTATGCCTACATTTGATTATATTCCGATAACATAATG
>MU674233.1:0-17685 GCA_026770625.1 Nicotiana glauca | reverse complement strand
TGAGAATATTTATGCTAAGAATTAGTTTAGAAACTAAAATAAAGTGAAATAAAATATTTAAAAATACTATTGATAAATTTAAATAACTTAAGAATTCAAGCAAAATTTTAAAATAAAATAGATATTTATTTTAAGATTAAAAAATTCCTAGATTTATCTATATTATATGAAAGGATAGTAATGGATAATAATACTAAATAAAGTGGCACCAAAAATTAAAGTCTTACTAGATATAGAAATAAAAATTAAAAATATAAAAAAATATCTAATATAAGTAATTTTATTAAATAAAATTAAAAGTCAAATTTTGTATCTTGAAACTAAAAGGGAGTCTTTTTATTGCATGTAATACGAAAAATAAATACAAAAAACTTTAGCAGATTTGGAATATAATAATCAAAGAACTTATATATTAATATTTTATACTAATTAAAGTTACAACTTAAAGTCAAATATGATATTATTTTAATTATATGTAACATATTAATTAAAAAAAATTAGTAGGGAAGAGACTGTATAAAGAAAAAATATATAATATGAGAATATTTATACTTTAAATTAATTTAAAAAAATAAAGTAAATAATTAAATAATTTTCAAAAATATTATTTATAGATTTAAATAGTAAAATAGTTTCAAGTAAGAGGATAAAAGCGTAAAATATATCAAATTTTAAGAATAAAAAAATAATATTTATCAATAATTATTAAAAGGATAATGAGCAAAATATTAAGTCAATTAGTAAGCCGATAAAATCATATGAAAGTATAATAATGTTAAATAATAAATAATATAATAATTATAAATAAAAAAATTATGTAAAATTTAAAAGAATAAGATTTATTTAAGCTTGAAAAAATAAACTAATACTGATAATTTTATTAAAAAAACATAATTTAATATGTTCAAACGAGACAAATCACTACATGACATAGTTAGTAATTTTTAATATTGATTACGAAACGAAATTCAAGTACTAATGAAAACAGGTTATCCACTATGAGATTTGCGAAATGGTTTTATCTTGCTTCTTAATTAATATTTAATGATTATCTATAAATTTTATCTGGAAGGTTTATAATTTAAAGTTATTTACACATAATTCAAATAATCCAAATCACAATCCAGTATGATTTGTGTCCGCGCATCGCACGGGTACTAATACTAGTTATATATATAATAGTGCATCCAGTAGTTAAGGTCATCTTTTCGATAAATGGGTTATTGGGTTATACTATCAATTTTAATTTCCACGTAGTTGCCATATGCCACGATGCTGATATATTGCCAAATTCTTAACAGAAACAAGGATTCATTTTCACTATAAGTTAAACTTTTGACTCCATTTGAGTGTATATATTTTTCTAAAAAGAATCGACTGCTGCCTTTCAAGCGAAAATGCTTACCCATCTACCTTATATCTTTATAGTATTATAAAAAATATTTATAATAAATGACTTTAAAGGTAATTGTACTTACTTCTATACAAAAAGCATTAATTAGTAACTTAGAGTAAATAATAAGTAATACGTAGTAATATGTTCTAACGTTAAATTAACTAATAGCTAGTGTGTATATATATAACTTAAATCATACATGAAATAACTTTTACACAATCTGAATCTTTAGCTAGCATTTCCTCCTGCAATACAAATGAGGTGCATATATGAAATAAATAAAAATAAAAAATTCTATGGTCTACACTAAGTCTGATAGCTTAATCGTATTAGTCGAAGTTTTCCGCAGCACAATGGATGTGAGTTCAGTTCCCGTCATCTCTTTTTCCTTCTCTCCCAATCCCCCTAAGTAATGATGGAAAAATATTTAAAAAGAAAAGAAAAGAAAGAAGAGAATTATATAATCTACCAAATAACTGAAGTCCTTATAAGACAACTAAAATTCCACTACCTTGAACTAATTGGTTCTTCCATAATTGTCTCCAATAAAGGCTTCCTTGATTTGCATGACACCCTGTACCTAAATTCTTCCCCTACCATAAAACCTTCTAATTCATTCAAATTCAAACCTAACCATCCAACACCGTCTTTTCCCGATGAGTTATCTGGTATCTGTGCCGGTGCTAGCTCTGAGTTTGCCGCCATCGTAAAAACTTCCATATCTTTCTCCGTGATCACAGAATTCACCCTCTTCATAGGAAACATAATGTAAATATTACCAAACTCCAAGTCTTCATCGGCCGACAAGGCGAAAAACCGTCGGCCGATGATCAACGAGCAGGAGTTTACTAAGAAGAAGTTTGGATATTCCAACATAAGCTCTGCTGCTTTTACTATCTCATGAAACTGTTGGATTTGTCCATTGGGTAGAATTACCTTAGCTGCTTTTGAATTCCTTATCCTTGTTGAAATAGTGCAAGAAATAAAGTTCCCCATAGAAAAAATGAAGAATTTAAAATGAAAAGGTGTTAGATTGTGATTTCTTGGTTTTGGTTGATAATATTATAAAGAGTCAAGAGTTGAGGGATTAATGTTTCATTTTTCTTGTTATTATTCCTCTTCGAAATTGTTATATTTATAAGGTTGTTCATCAGCAGAAGGTTTACGATGTAAGACGCATTAATGTACGTGGGGACTGACCTGTTAAATCCGTGGGAATGTGTTGGCAAAAAAATTGGTGGGTGTGGAAGTTTTTCTTCAGTTTATTCAACGTTTTAGTTTCATTTTCATGGTGGGGTTGGGAGAGAAAAAAAATTGATTAATGTTCTCTTTGCTAATTCATCCGTCTCATTTTATATGACAATGTTTGATAATATATAGAGTTTTTATTAAAAAAAAAGAATTTTGAGATTTACAGCCTAAAATAAATCATAAATATTTATGTACTGATAAACAATCTGATTAAGAGTAAACTGAATTAAATTAAATTATTTTTAAATAATTAAATATGATATTATACTTGAGATATACTAAAAAACAAAGTATGATATATAAATTGGGAAGACCGAATAATATCAATTTGTGTGGTCTATTTGAAATTGTATTAATATATAGAGGGTGTTTGGATGGGCTTAAAAGCTGATTTGACTAGCTTTTAAGTTTGGCAATAAAAAAAACTGCTTAAAAATATTAAAAAGTGCTTAAAAAAGCGAAAAGCAACAAGTTGGCTAACCCTAACTTTTTTATTTTGGCTTAAAAACCATTTTAGTTTGACCAATAAAATTACTCTCTTGCCCTTATAAGTTTTTATAATACCAAAATTACCCTCTTCTTTCCTCTTCGTCATCAATTTTATAATACCAAAGTTTTTATATTTTTATCTTTTTAATAAGAAAAAGTGCTTATCACCACTTGTTTGCCAAACACTTCAACAACTTTTTTTAAACTTCAGCATTTTTATCCAAACATGTAACTGCTTATTTATAAAATAAGCTCCAGCAGTTAAAAACTGCTTTTAAGCACTTGTGCTTAAAAACTACTTTTTTTTAAGCCAATCCCCCTTTTTTGCAACCCAGAGCTCGGATATGAATTCTTTCAAATAGTAAAACCAATAATTTTGAAAAAACTGAAGTTAGAGACGAGATTACAGAGGAAAATGAAGAAGAATTTCACTGTAAATTGATCTAAATTATTTCGCCATTCCTATCAAGTTTATAGAGTGAACATTATTGGGCTGGGCTTTTATGGTTTAGTGGGTGGAGTGCAGCCCATTACAAATAGGCTTTGGGTTTGTCCAAAACACGTGCTAGCATTTAGGGAGAAATTCAAAAATAGCCAGATTTATAAGTGGTCATTCAAAAATAGTCACGCTTTCAAAAAAAATTAAAATTTAGCCACTTTTCATGTAAAGATAAATTTGAGCGAAAACGTTATTCAAAATCCGAAAAATACGCCAGTATATTATGCTAGAGTTCCAGCATAAGTATACTTGAACTCCAGCATAAGTACACTAGAACTCCAGTATAATATACTAGAGTTCCAGCTAGCAAAGTATACCGAACCAGTATAATATGCTGGAAGTTCATACACAAGTGCTCGAATCTCCAGTATATTATGCTGGAACTTTCCGTGTGATGGAGTTCCAGCATAATATGCTGGAAGTTCATACACAGGTGCACCGAACTCCAGTATATTATGCTGGACCAGTCTCTGTTACGGCAAAATAGTGACTATTTTTTAATGACTTGGCAAATATTAGCTGTTTTTGAATAATCAGTCCGAAAACTGACCGCCCGTGCTATTTTTACTACCATTTAGGAAATGAATGTAAATCGTATAAAACATATGATTGTCCTGGTCAGCAAAATAAAACCCGATCAGCACATATAACCTATAAAACTAGTTGTGGTCAGAAAAGTTTTAACGACATCTCCTTTAGGCTTTGTGCTCACTCTTTGTATGGATTTTACATAATTTGAATTCTCAGAATTTTAGAAGAAATTTCTCAAATTATACTCGCTTTTTACCTCCAACTTCCAGGAGAAGGCTGCAGCACATAAATAAATTTATTTGTTTATTTATCATCTATCTGCATAATCATATAAATTAATACATTCTCCCTCAGTATATATGAATAATTGTAAAGCTCGAATTATATGTAGTGAACAAATTAATGATAATCCAACTCTATACACGAAGAAATCATACTTGTAAGACCAATAGATGCATGTTATGCATGTTTTCACATACACGTTTTTTGTATAATTATGGTTAATGTATATAGTTTTACCTCATTAAATCACTTAATTATAATATATTAATATAATTTGGTGTAAATATTTGATGTGAATAAGTTTTTACCATTGTTTAGGTTTAATTTTACCATAAAACTATATGACACATCGATTTCGTAAAATTCTTTGTCACTGTCAATGCAAATTATCATAAGAAATGAGAGGTTTCTTATTTTGCTAATCATGAATATAATTATAGTTGGTTGATATAGATTGTGCAATTGACAGTTAGCCACCTAGATAAGCTACTCAACACTTTAGTGATATAGCAATCAAGCCTAGAAAATGACCTCCATTTATACACGCAATTGATCATTTAGAAGTATTTCGTGACGTTTTGCAATATTTAAGTGGACAAACGACATGATGACAAATCGACAAGATTAGTTTCATTTGATGGATAAAGGTTCGTGTTGAAATGCAAGTAAAGATAGCATGGGTTAGCCAGTTTTCGAATTGGTCATTCAAAAATAGTATGTATTTGCAAAGTCATTGAAAAATAACATTATTTTACTACAACAGGGAAAGTTCCAGCATAATATACTGGAGATCGGTATACCTATATATGAACTTCCAGCATATTCTGCTGGAACTCAAACATGTGAAAAGTAACTAAATTTCGATTATTTTTGGAACTTCAATTATTTTGTAATGACCACTTGTAAATCTGATTATTTTTGAATTTATACCGAAATGCAAATATGCAAACAATACATACCAAGTGGGCTACAGCCGGAATCTTGGGTAACGGGTTTGGGGTAGGTTGTTGCAGTTTCTTTTGGGCTTTACGGGTAGAAGGATTAGGTGAAAATAATACGGTATAGCTAGTTTTCGGACTGATCATTCAAAAATAGCCAACGTTTATTAAGTCAATGAAAAATAGCCACTATGTTGCTGTAATTGAGACCGGTCCAACATAATATACTAGAGTTCGGTACACCTGTGTATGAACTCCAGCATATTATGATGGACTGGTATATTTTTCTGGCTCCAGTATAATATACTTGAGACTGGAGCACCAGTGCTCCAAACTCCAGTATATTATACTGCACCACTATACTTGCTAGAACTCCAGTATATTATGCAGGAGTTCTAGTGTACTTATGCTGGAACTCCAGTATAATATGCTAGAGTTCAAGTATACTTATGCTTAAACTCCAACATAATATACTGGAGTATTTTCCGGGTTTTGAATAATGTTTTCGTTCAGATTTATCTTTACATAAAAAATGGCTAAATTTCGATTACTTTTGAAATTGGACTATTTTTGAACGGCCAATTGTAAATCTGGCTATTTTTGAATTTCTTCCGAGCATTAGGGGATTTCTCTTAGATAATAATTTGAAGAAAAAGTAAATAATGAATTCGATAAGTTATTTGTATAAAGATCGCGATTGATTTTAGGTGTAGGTTAAATGGCTTATCTACTTACTCCACTTGAAATAATGCAGTTACTGTTAGACCCCAAAAAGTTGTTAGGAATTGGGCGCGCAAAAGCTGTTAGGAATAGTTATCTATTTTCATTAATTATGCTTACGCCCCAAAAAGTTTTAGTATTTCTTTCGTTTAACTTCCTGGTAAAGTTTATGAGAGAAAACCACCAACAGTCTAGTTTTTTCTACATTCTCTGTTCTTTCTTTGATAAAAAGATTTCAATACAGTCATTATTAAAAAGTACTTGTGAAAATTATTAGAATAAATAAAGTCTTACTATTCATTTAATAAGTTCAATATCATTAATACCATATTTTTGAATTTTACTAATTGTTTGACCGAAAAATAAGAACCTTTGGTTAAACTAATTAATAAAGAGATTAGGAGTTAACCCTAGTTAAAAATAATGACATTAGATCTGAAATCTGTGTATGTGGACTGTGCAGGAAAATGTTAGAACGGAATTAATGCAATATGTATTGAATGTTCAAAGCTCATAATGAAATGAAGATAACAAGCATTAAATAAAGATAAATGGCGGTAAATGTAAATAAAGAGAATGATTCACCCAATATTTAATAGGGTGAATGATTCATCTTTCTGATAATGATATGAAACAAACAACTATGGGAATATTTAGAATTATCTCGGATCTATGTGAGAAAGTGTTGAATAAACAGAGAATCGAATCTCTTAGAAAAGATAGAGTTTGTATCTATCTCCAGAGTCAATTTTTCAAAAGAGGTCTTATCAAAATCAATAATGCATGCCCTTAACCTTCTCTCGCTTTCTATTTATAGGGACATGCCCCCAATCTGACCTAAAAGTACAAGCATTGGAATATTCTCCTAAATCTCTTATTACAAAACTAGTTGTTACTACTACTTTTGGCCTTCGACCTCGGACATGATTGACTGCTCGGCGGTAGACCAATCAGTCATTGGTCGACCTCGACTAAACTGCTTATAATAGCACCCCCTCTGTGTTGAATATCCTTAGTCATATTTTGACTCATAGAGTTAGTCTCTCCGCTTATCGAGGTCGTCTCTCAGGAGGCCTAGGTGAGCGAACTTCATCAATCGTGGTTGAGAGCTTTTAGGCAGGCAGGTCGAGCAATGATACTCATGGCGAGGAGATAACGTGGCGCTTTGTGAGCCATAACTGTTCCATTATGTCAGTTCAGAATGACTTCATGACATCATGCGTTATTATTACGCATTTTCCCTATGCGTTACATCGTTACCCCCACCCTGTCATTTTGATATTTGTGTGGTGACGATTGGCATTTTCGATCAGAGTGCCAGAATTTCTTATAAATAGGGATAAGGATCTTCTTTTTAGCCCTTTGTGCTTCCAAATACTCGAACCTCCATTTCTTCGTTCCTCTCCATTATTCTTGATCTCGTAGCCTCCATTTTCACAGCCTAGTTCCTCCTCTCTTTTTTGCAGTTTCTACTACTCTCATCCTTTCTGTGTCTGTAATTCTTTCTCATACAAACAACCGAAAATGGTTAATGCACCCTCCACTTCTGGTGGTAACTCTGACCCAATTCTATTGGCGGTGAGCAACCCCCGCACGACGATGGAGATGCCATTGTTGTAGAGGACGAGAGGTTTCCCACCACAGATGAGATTATCCCCCGCAAAGAGAAGGCTATGTTGGACTTCTCAAAGCGGCCCGAGGATGACTTTGAGCCCGTAGAATCAGAAATGAGCGTGGCGATCCTCGCTGAATTTAAAAGCCATGTTCAGAATCCCGGCCCATATCAAACTTGTCTCGATCGGTAGTGATGTAGTACAAGTCCACTGTCCTGGGTACTGCGCATTCTATGCGTATCCGTTCCTCGTGGGATATTCGCTTCCTCTTTCCTCATTGTTGGAGGACTTCTGCCGTTATTATGGAATACGTCCGGCCCTGATCTCCCCTTACATTTACAAGCTCATACTTATGTTGACAAAGTATGCGGAGTTGGCTAGTCGCGGGATCTCTATCCGCCATCTACTCACCTCTATGTGCCCAGTTTTCATAGAGGGACGATGTCACATCTTCGTCATCGTGGGAGCAAGAGTTTGGTGGTGAAGATGGACGATTAGGTTAATCGTCAATTCTGAATCAACTTTTTCTACGTCATGACCGAGGAGTAGAACTATGCTCGTAAATACCTTCATCGAATGTTCACTTTTCTTATTTTTGATAGTATAGTAGTCGCTCTTATTTTTTTTTGTTCAGTCGAGAAAGAGCCCCCCTCTTTATTGGTTGTTGACATCCATGACAGTGTTAGCCAGGTTTTTCTGCATACCGAGGGGATCCGTGAGTGACCGGCCTTTCACAAGAAGTTCAGGCCCAAGCCCCCGACGACTGATGAGCTTTCAGTTACTTTGACCTTTGGGTCATCATTATTTCCTTTTTGAGCGTGGAGAGTTGATGTAACATTTTGTTTTTTTATGTTAGGTCGAAGAGCTTCAAGAAGGGCGAGGGATCCATCTCCAGCATTCCGCCAATCAGGTGCTGCTGCAAGCTTTGTTCTTATTGCGGCTGCGAATGAGCCCGCCCAGCTGTCCATTTCTTCTCAATCCCCATCATTAAGCAGATTAGGTCAACCATCCCCGGATCCAGCAATAGAGACTCTGGCTTCTCCTGTGTTGCATTTGGTAGACTTGTAGCCCAGTGATGGGGACTCCACAAGAGTAGAGTAGTAGATGTGGGTGATGGGACGTCCAGAGCAGTGGAATCTTCTAGGTATGACCATGGGTTGCCCACTGTTATACCGGAAAGTGATGTTATTCCCCTGTCTGAGATATTGTTATCTACGGGGGTAGCAGAAAGGTCGCCCTTACCTGAGTTTGATGATGGAGTTGGTGGGCAATCTGAAGCTACAGATGTCGTGCTAGTGAACGAGCCATCATCCTCAAGGTCGGTCGGCATTCCTTCGTCGGCCAAAGAGAGAGAAAAGGGCGTTGTAGGGGACGGTTACGAAGCCAGTTCTGATATTGGCCCCAAGGAGGTACGGAGGTATAATGAAGGATTTACTCGGGTGGAGGTAAGGTTGGAGGGATCTTCTTTCACCGTTACGATCCCTATGGGCCATGACCGTTTGGTAGACACAAAGGATGTAGTCCCTTCCTTGGGTTTCCTCTGTTCTAATACGGAAGGCAGGACCTTGGCGTCGTTCAATTATGCTACCCTATCAACGGGCATAGCTGGCCTTGCTTTGAGGGTAAGCTTTTCAACCTTCCTTGTTTCTATAACCTTTATCTTTACCTCTCTTCCTTTATCTTTTTAGACTAATCCCTTTTTTATTTTGAAGACTATTATCTTGGAAATCTAGAGTGATCGTCGAGAGAAGGCCAACAAAGCTACCTTCAAGAAAATGGAAAAGAAGTACCACGAGTACTGCAACAAGCACCGTGAGATCTGCAGGCAGTTTGGTGCAAGTGGGAATTTCAAGTGATCAGGGACTAGCTGAAGCAAAAAAATGACAAGCTTATAAAGGTCATCAGTAAGTGCAGCGAGATGGTGGGATCCCTTAGAGTCAAAGAGGAAGAGGTCGAGGTGAGCAAGTGGGTCCAGCCAGAGTGTGTAGATCTTCAATCCCAAGTAGCATCTATCTGAGTCGAGCTTGAGCAGAGTTCGATCAGAGCTACCAATTTGAGTGATGAGGTGATCGAGAAGGCAACATAGTTGGAGAAGGCTGAGGAGACTAAAGTGGCGGCTTTGCCGAAAGTGGCGGCGTTGGAAGATGTCATCCGCGTCCTTCTGTCCGAGCGGGCGAGTGATACGAAAACGGACGTGCGCAGGGAAGAACTTGTTAATGAGCAAATTGGGGGGCTCGAGAGAGAGGTTTCAAGCATTAATGATCAGATTGCCGCTCTTGAGTTCGAAAAGGCACAACTATTGGCTCAGTCGTCTTCTTCTCACGCTTCCACCTATCTCGATGTTTCATGAGACTTGTACGAGATGTGGATCCATTCTGAGGCTCAGCTGGACATATTCAAGAATCTGATGATGATGGGAAGGGTTCCTGAGGCAGATTTCGAAGATGCTCGTGCTAGTCCCGGAGGCGAATAGTTTCTCTTTTTTTAAAATAATTTTGTGCAGATTTTGTAGGCGTCTACTTAGCCCTTGTAAATGATACATTTTTTTGTGAAGTATGAAATATTACTTTGTTTGTCCTTCTTCAAATATTCTATGTTAGGTTGTGTTCCTATCGTTTGGTCGCCTTAGTCGTAATAATTCTTATTTTCGCCATGGCCGAGGTTGTTGAATGTTAATTTGAACGAGGTCGAATGTGAATTAAATCAAACAAGGTCGAGAGTCACTTCAATTAATTCGAATAAGATCAAATGTGAGTTAATTTGAATGAGGTCGAATGTCACTTTAATTAATTCGAACGAGATCAAATATGAGTTAATTTGAACGAGGTCGAATGTGAAATCGAACAAGGTGTTGATACTCAATTTTCCCTCATATTTTTCATCCGTAGGGTCAATGTCCGGTCAAGGATCTTTTTGCAGATGCTGGAAAAGTATCGTCTCTATCGCGAGATGCCGTGAGTTGCACGAACGGTGGGAGACTGATCCCCACAACCGAGCTTTGGGCGAGGAGTTAGAGAAGATGGACCAGGAGCTAATGCAGGCACTCAACAGCAAGAGTGAGCTTGAAGAGCAAATCCGCCTCAAGGACGAAGAGCTCGAAATGGGCAAAGGGGTCGCTGCAGAATGCGAGGTAGGAGCTCGTCAACGAGTCCTGGTTCTTTTATGGCGAAGGCTTTGGGTCTTGTGGGCTATTACGAACTTAACGAGATAACTCATTCAGGTTCGAGCGAGGTCGAATTTATCAAATTTTGATGGCAAAGGCGCTTAGCCTGAGTGCAGTTCGAGCGGGGTCGAACTTATCAAACTCTGATTGCGAAGGCGCTTAGCCTGAGCCCTAGTTCGAGCGAGATCGAACTTATCAAACTTTGATGGCAAAGTCACTTAGCCTTAGTCCAGTTCGAGTGAGGTTGAACTTATCAAACTTTTGATGGCAAAGGCGCTTAGCCTTGATCCAGTTTGAGCGAGGTCGAACTTATCAAACTTTTGATGGCGAAGGCGCTTAGCCTTGTTCCAGTTCGAGCGAGGTTAAACTTATCGAACTTTTGATGACGAAGGCGCTTAGCCTGAGTCCCAATTCGAGCGAGGTCGAACTTATCTAACTTTTGAGGAATTAGATATAAATAAATACAGTAATTTAACTGAGCTCGAATTCTTAAACCCTGAACCGAAGTTCTGGGTTTCTTGCGTCCCCAGCAGAGTTGCCAGAGCTGTCACACCTCCTTTTTTACCTCATCATATATGCTTTCGCACAATGCCCTATTTTTGGTTTTACTACACCCTGAGAAAGGGATATAATAAACAAAAGGGAAGGAGTTTTTCCACTTAAAGGACAGTCGGAACGGGATTTATTTATTAAATTTCAGAGTCGCCACTTGGGAAAATAATGGTGTCCCAAGTCACCGGTTTAATCCCGAACCGAGGAAATTATGACTCATATATATATATATATATATATGCACCATCACTTGGTTTATAAATGTATACAAGCATTTTTCATAATTTTCTATAATATTTAAAGGCTTTTAATCAATTTGTTCCTGCATTTTTATCATATAAATAATTGTTAATTGCATCTCAAATAATTTTTATGATGATTTATCATTTAATTTTCCTCATTTATATCCATATTACGCTTTAAATATTTTTGGTGCATTTATTATAATCATATTTGTATTCTTAGGCTAAATTGTATATTTTGCAATAATAGCCCATATATGTGCATAATAATATTATTTTTACAGAAAATAACTTTTTATATTTTTGTAATATTAAATAATTATTTTAAATTATTTTTATGCACAAGTGATTTAATTTATTTATTAATTATTTTCTTTAAATTATTTATTTGTTAAAATGGATATTTAAAATCTAGCCCTTTTCTTAATTATTTTCGAATCACCCCAGCCCAGCTACTTAAACTCCTAAGCCAACACCCCTATGCACTAGCCCAAATCAATTAATCCAACCCGATAAACCCGATCGGTACCCGTCTATTATAACCTGCCCCGGTCATCTTTATAATCCCAGCCGTTGATCTTTCATCACTACTAGAAATCCGCCTAAAAGCGACCAGCATTGGTCGCTTTTAGGCTAAAAAGCGATCAAAAAGCGACCAAACGGACCTGGTAGCTATATTGATGGTCTCTTTTATTTAGGGACCACAATGAGTGACCAACTTTGATCTCTAAGCTAAATGGACCAAATATTTCGGATATTGACTATGGAGACCAACTTTGGTCGCTTTATTAATTTAATAATATAAATTTGGCGATCAAAGTTGGTCTCTAAATATAAAATACTTTATTTATTTATTTATTTATTATTAATCATTAAAAAGCGTCCGACTTTGGTCTCTAATCCAAATATTATATTTTAAAATCTGAAAACTAGTGAGCAAGGTTGGTCACTTTTTTATTCAATAATTTATTTATTTTATTAAACTAACGACCAACTTTGGTCCATAAATACATGAATTTAATTTATTTTTTAAACTTTAGCGACCAACTTTGGTCGCTACATCACCAGAAATTTTATTTTTTTAATGAAATAGCGACCAAGTTTGGTCGCTTTTTGTAGAAATATGGGTAAACAAAATTACCAGAAATTAATTTTTTAAAATTCAGTAGCGACCAATGTTGGTCGCTATTTTCCAGATTTAAAAAAAAAAATGAATAGCGACCAACTGGAGACCAAAGTTGGTCGCTTTTTTGGTATATTTTTGGCATAAACTGCCTGTTTTGGCTGCTATACCACCTGGCAGCTTATACCAAATATCCTAAACATGCATTTTATGCCAACAACAACACTAAAATGCAACAAAATATAAAAGTAGTTCATTCGTCACATTAGATAACATTAAGTTAACGTTTATTACAAGCTCATTTGTAAACTAGTTGTCACGGCCCAAACCCACACTGGTCGTGATGGCGCCTCTCTTGAAGAAAAGGCCAGCCAACTAACCCAATTCACTTCCTTTTAAAATTATTTAAACATAAATGAATAAAGTGTTATAGCTTAACAGTAATAATAATCAGGACTACAACCCCACACAACCCGATCGAGGTGTCACAAGTCACGAGCATCTAGGAGGATCTTTATTACAATTTTAAAATCTATAATACATAGAGTAAAATCTGGAAATCAAGAAGAAGAAGAAACTCGGTGCTGTGAATGCCGACGGTCACCTTGCTTAGCTACGATAGCAATACCTTCAATCCGCTATTAACCCACTACCGGGTGAACAATACCTGCAACTGCACGCGAGGTGCAGAGAGTAAAGTGAGTACTCCAACTCAGTGAGTAATAAAAATAAATAATGACTGAAAGCATGAAATCTCATAAAGGCTCAAATAACGCTATCTCAAGCCGTAAAAATCAGTTACGCAATAAAACTGTGAAGAAACAGATGATTCTCTTTTTAAAACAATGAAAACACGAAATTTCAACAAGTAAGGAATAATCAGAAACTTGCCCCTCAGGCTCAATATCAAATTTCAGTACAGTATCAGCCCCACGGGCTCACTCCCAACTCACCAACACACAACATCAGCCTCTCGGGCTCACTACCAACTCACAAAACACAATATCAGCCTCTCGGGCTCACTCCCAACTCACAAAATACAATATCGGCCTCTCAGGCCCACTCCCAACTCACCTAGGGGTGTGTACAGATTCCGGAGGGGCTCCTACAGCCCAAGCGCAATATCATAAGGCCTTAAAGCCTTCACACATCACACTCGAGGCCTTAAAACCTCCTCACATAACACTCGACACCTGGAAGCCTCCTCACATCACTCGATATATCCTCACATATGGTCCTCGACCTCAATCAGTCCAGAAAATAATCATAAGCCCCTTGGGCATCAGTAAAACAATGGTGCTCGGCTCAAACAACATTATAAATATCATTTAAATCTCAAGTTAAGTATAAATGTAGCTGAGTCCATGAAATAGTATAATTCATTTGGACTGAGTTCAAATAATATTTCAATTAGGGAGGAAAATAGTGATGTAAATCCACAAAAGATTTCAAGTAATTGGCACGAAGCCCGAATATGGCAATAAGCCCAAATCATGGTGAAAAATAGTAAACCTTTATCAAATACGCGGTAAAATATCAACTGGGATGGACCAAGTCGCAATCCCGCGCTATTCATACAACGCGTGTCTCACCTCAACATAGCACTACGTTGTGCATATCCGGGGTCTCAAACCCTAAGGACATCATTTACAAGTATTACTCACCTCAAACCGGTGAAATTCCTCGCTCGCGACGCCTTTGCCCCTCAAATTGGCCTCCACGCGCGTCGAATCTAACCAAAACCAGAGCGAATACATTACAATATGCAAATGGGACATTACCCAATCGAAAACAATCAAAAAATATCAAAATTCACAAAATTTGAAAAACTCGAGCCTCGGGCCTACATCTCGAAAAATTATAAAATTAACATCGCCGGCTTCCTTATCTCACCATGAGTCTAACCATGTAAAAATCATTCAATTCCCATATCATTTCGGTCCTCAAATCCTTGATTCTATCCAAGAGGGTTTTCTACCCTTTTCCAACAAAATTCTTTGATTAATCGCTAAAACTCGTAATAGATTCAAGTTATACAACCAAAAATTTAGTTAAGAACACTTACCCGTTGTTCTCTATGAAAATCGGACCAAAAATCACCTTAACCGAGTTCCAAATCGTCAAAAATGGGAAATGGGAATGAATTCCTATTTCCAGAACTTAACCTTTCTGCACAGGCCTATTTCCGCTTCTGCGATACAAATGTCGCTTCTGCGACTTTCGGTTCTGCGGATTTTCTTCCGCTTCTGCGGTTTCCCTCATTTTGCCCAGGACCGCTTCTGCGGTCCATTTTTTGCAAAAGCGAGACCGCTTATGCGGTTCAATCGTCCACTTCTGCGGAGCTGCCCAATCCCCACGTTCCGCTTCTGCGACTTCCCTTTTGCTTCTGCGGAACCGCTTCTGCAGTCGATTTCCGCAGAAGAGAAAATGCCAAATACCAGAACCCTTCAACAGTCCTAAAACCCCAAATTTCATCCCGTTAGCCATACGAAATCACCCCGAGGCCCCCGGGACCTCAACCAAAAATACCAATACATCCTATAACGTTATTGAAACTTGTTCCAATCATCAAAACACCATCGTTAACATCAAAATCATCAAATTTCACCAAATCAAAGCCTAAGTTCTTCAAGAACTTCCGAAATGCGCTTTCGATAAAAAAAAACCCGACCAAACGATGTCCGAATGACCTGAAAATTTGCAGACATATCCAAAATCACCTAACGAAGCTACTACAACTCTCAGAATTCCATTCCGACCCTTAGATCAAAATCTCACCTATCAACCGAAATTCGCCAAAATTCAAACTTCGCCAATTCAAGCCTAATTCTACATCGAGCCTCCAAAATCAATTCTTATCGCACTCCTACATCAAAAATCATCCCCCGAAGCTAACCAAATCATCGAAATTCACATCCGAGCCTTCTAACTATATAGTAAACTTCCGGTTGAATTTTCCAAAACAAGCTTCCTTCAAATAGACTATGTGCCTCATTTCCAACTAAAACCAATTCAATTCTATCCGATCAACTCAAATACTGATATTGAAGCATAGAACAACATAATATGGGGGAAATGGGCGGTAACTCACGTGACGACGGTCTGGGTCATCACACTAGTTTTATTGTCTAGGTCAAAGTATATAAAGTACTCAAGGAGTGTTCTTTTAGAATCCTTGTTCGAAAGTTGGATTGCCTTGGCCGACTCGTTAGGTGGCTGACTGCGTATGAATTCCCCTACAGTAGCTGTGAAGCGAACCTATAAGAAAAATTATATTGAATTAATATTTCAAAATTTATATAAAAGTAAATCAAAATACTTAATGATAAGTAAAAAACTTACATGTATAGTCTAGGCGACCCACCTTTCTGAATCAGTCTCTTTCTTCTTCTTTACAATATGAGTTTCATTGAATCACTCATCTTGCTTCCTTGGCATCATAAAGATGTCCGATGGCTTTGGTGATTATCATCATGGTACTATTACTCGGGATGAACTTGGATACAGAGAATAACTTGGATACAATAGCTGACAGGGTGTGTCTTTTGATCAATTGTTGTTCTCGTTAGCGACAATGATGTTGAGACTGCAATGACATTTGTTTCAACTAGAGATGGTATAGGCATGAATTTTAACATTTTCTAAGTAGATAAAAGAAAGATTATAGAGGAATTCTCTACTTCATTTTCCAAGAAGAAAGGAAGTTTAATTGAGAGCGACAAGGGTGATGGTGATGGAATGTTTTCCATCGGTCATGGCAGTTCCGATAAAACGGGGATCAAGACTCTATGATGACAAAGATCATAGGAAGTTTTGTTCTTAACTTTCTTCCAAGTCTGATTCTGTAACGACTCGGCCGATCTTTTTTGGAATTTACGTCCTGATCCCCCATTAACTGTTTTCCTTAAGTTCATTTCTTCTATTTTGGTTTGCTAGGGCGTTCGGTATTAGAATTCGGAGTGTTTTGAGACACTTAGTCTCTAAATGAGAGTTTAAAAGTTTAAAAATGGCCGTATTCGGAACTGTGTGAAGACAACCTCGGAATGGAAATCCGATGGTTCTGTTAGCTCCGTTAGGTGATTTCGGGGTAGGGAGCGTGTTCAGAATGTTATTTGGAGGTCCGTAGCTCTTTTAGGCTTAAAATGCCGAAGTTTGAATTTTTGAAATTTCTGATCCGATAGTGAGTTTTTGATCCGAGGGTCAGATTTGAATTCTAGAAGTTGCTGTAGCTCCATCATGTCATTTGGGATGTGTGTGCAAAATTTCATGTCATTCGGACGAGGTTTGGTTAGGTTTTTGATCGAAAGCGTATTTGGTTAGAATTTGAAGTTCCTAGGCTTGAATCCTTAATTTAATCGGGTTTTTGGAGTTGTTTGAGGTGTTTTGAGGATTGGTACAAGTTCGAATAAGGTACTAGTTGGTATTGGTGTTTTTGATTGGGGTCCCGGGGGTCCCGAAATGATTTCGGATGCTCAACAGGTTAGTTTTGGAAGTTAGAAGGAAAAATTGCAGCAGGCTTCTGTTGTTTTCGCTTCTGCGGTTTGGGAACCGCAGAAACGGCGCCGTAAAAGCGGCCTTTGCGCCGCAGAAGCGAGTTAGTCCCTTTTCCTCTGAGACCGCAGAAGCAGTCAGTTATCTGCAAAAGCGGAGCCGCATAAGCGGTTTCTTAATCGCATAAGCGAATTTTGGCTTCCCCTCAGAGACCGCAGAAGAGGTCATATTTCTGCAGAAGCGGGACCGCTGGAGCGGTCATGTGTCCGCAGAAGCGGAATTTTCCCCTCTAATGAGAAACCGCAGAAGCGGTTATTTTACCGCTTAAGCGGGACCGCAAAAGCGGTCCCTTGTCCGCAGAAGCGGAAATGCCTGGGCAGAAATAGGAAATATCG
>MU674232.1:32771-48269 GCA_026770625.1 Nicotiana glauca | reverse complement strand
AGGAGCCCCTCCGGAGTCTGTACACACCCCCAGTGAGCGCCGTCGGCGTTAAATGGATCGGGCTACGCGCCGTAGTGGTCATGTGCATTGCATTGCATTCATGCATCATTTTCTATCTGTCCTGCCTATCATTACTTGTTGTTGTTTCATTGTTAAATGTATAGACTAATTGGTTATAGCTTTACATTGTGCTATTTTGGGATTTCTTACTGTCAGACATTACACATGTCTATTACCGCTGAGTTGGAAGTACTCACTTTACTCCCTGCACCTTGTGTGCAGATTCAGGTACTTCGGGAGCTTAGTTGAGCTAGTTACTGCTTCCAGAGTTTTCAGGAGTTGTCGAGGTAGCTGTTTGACATCCACAGGACCCGACTCCTCCCCTATCCTTTTATCTTTTCAGCATCTTAGAACATGGTTATTGTTGAGGGTTCTTGACTCTGTATTATTTAGAGGCTCTAGACTCATGACCTCCAGGTCTTTGGGAGTTAGAGTTTCGTATTGTTTTCATTTGAGTATTTCAGCTATGAGTATTGATATTTGATTTAAGTATTTAATTAATTGGTTTTGAGCTTCATGCTCGGGTTGAGAGAGAGTGAATGGTCGGGCTTGCCTAGCATTAGTGTTGGGCGCCATCACGACCGGGTTTGGGGTCGTGACAAAAACGAAATGAGAAAGGTGAAGTCGTAAGATATAAAGTATGACTTGTGACACAAGGGTTTTCGCAAAGGCCTGGCATTGATTATATGGAGACATATTCTCCTGTGGTAGATGCAATTACCTTCGGGTATCTAATAAATCTGGCAGTCCATGAAAAGCTTGATATGCGGTTGATGGATGTTGTCACAACCTACTTCTATGGCTCACTAGACAATGAAATTATTATGAAAATCCTTGAAGGATTTAAAGTTCCTGAAGCATATAAAAGTTCAAGAGAAACTTGTTCAATAAAGCTTCAGAAATCCTTATATGGATTAAAGTAATCAGAGAGGATGTGGTACAATCGCCTTAGTGAGTAGTTGCTAAAGGAAGGGTACAAAAATGACCCTATTTGCCCTTGTATCTTTATTAAGAGGTAGGGATCTGAATTTGTCATTATAGATGTGTATGTTGATGACTTGAATATCATTGGCACTTCTCAAGAGCTTCCAAAGGCTGTAGAGTGTTTGAAGAAAAAATTTGAAATGAAAGATCTTGGTAAGACAAAATTTTGTCTTGGCCTCCAAATTGAGCATGTACCAAATGGAATTTTTGTACATCAATCAACATACACTGAAAAGGTTTTAAAGCTATTTTACATGGATAATGCACATCCATTGAGTACCTCAATGGTTGTGAGATCTCTTGACATAAATAAAGATCCATTTCGGCCTCAAGAAAATGATGAAGAACTCGTTGGTGATGAAACTCCATATCTTAGAGCAATTGGGGCACTGATGTATCTTGCCAACAATACTCGACCAGATATTACTTTTGTAGTGAGCTTATTAGCAAGATTCAGCTCCTCCCCAATAAGAAGAAATTGGAATAGTGTTAAGCATATATTTAGATATCTTCGGGGGACCATAGATATGGGATTATTTTATTCTAATGACTTCAAGTCAGAAATGATTGGCTATGCCTATGCAGTTTATTTGTCTGATCCACATAAAGCCCAATCTCAAACAGGCTATTTGTTTACATATGGAGGTATTTCTATATCATGGCATTCAATGAAACAAACAATAGCTGCCACATCTTCAAATCATGCTGAGATAATAGCCATTCATGAAGCTAGTCGGGAATGTGTTTGTTTGAGATCAATGACTCAGCATATTCAGGAAATATGTAATTTTCTTATGAAAAAGGATAATCCAACAATAATATATGAAGACAATGTTGCTTGTATTGATCAACTGAAAGGATAATACATCAAAGGAGACAAAACAAAGCATATTTCATCAAAGTTCTTTTTCACGTATGATCTTCAACAAAATGGTAAAATTAATGTTCAACAGATTCGTCCATGTGAAAATTTGGCTAATCTGTTCACTAAGGCTTTACCAACCTCAGTATTTGAGAAGTTGATACAGAAGATTGGAATACGACGTCTTCGAGAAACAAAGTGATATTTTCATGAGGGGAGTAAGATACGTGTTGTACTCTTTTTCCCTTAGCCTAGGTTTTGTCCCACTGGGTTTTACTGGTAAGGTTTTTAACAAGGTAGCAACTAAAGCGTATTATAGATATGTGTACTCTTTTTCCTTCTCTAAGATTTTTTTCCACAAGATTTTTTTCTTAGTAAGGTTTTAATGAGGCATATTGTCTATTTTTTTAGACATCCAAGGGGGAGTGTTATAAAATCTTTAGTAAATGTGGATGTCCATTACTTTCATCCATGATGTAAATAACTTCCCAGTGCTCATCACCATTATGATTGTAACTCCCACACCTCCATAACCCCTCCCCATGATCTTCTTCCATGATCTCAATTGTTAATATCATGTTTAAGACAATCATTCTATAACCTTCATGTAACGACCCGATCGGTCGTTTTGAGTTCCAGCACGTCGTTCAGTAGTTAAAGACCATGAGAAGCTTCATTTAAGGTATTATGGCTTGTACGCACGGTCGGAATCGAGTTTCGGGAAGTTCGAAGTTGATTTGAGAAGAGAATTCTCATTTCGGAAGCTTAAAGTTGAAATGATTAACTAGGACGGGATTTTTGAGTAAATAACCTCAAAATCGAGATCTGAAGGTTCCATCAGGTTCGTATGATGATTTCAGACTTGGGCGTGTGCCCGGTTCGGGTTTTGGATAACCCGGGAGCGTTTTGGCACCTATTGTGGAAGTTAGCATTTTGGAAGAAATTTTATAAGTTTGGCTTGAAGTGCATTTTAGTGTTATTGATGTCTGTTTGGGATTCTGAGTCTATGAACAACTTTGTATGGTGATTATGGAGTTGAGAGCACGATCATAAGTGAATTCGGAGGTCCGTGGACCATTTTGGAGTCATTTGGCTAAAGATAGAAATTGAAGAGTTTTGAGAAGTTTGACCGGAAGTGGACTTTTTGATATCGGTGTCGGAATCTGATTCTGAAAGTTGGAGTAGGTTCGTAATATTGAATATGACTTTCTTGCAAAATTTGGGATTAATCGGATGTGATTTGATAGGTTTAAACATCGAAAATAGAAGTTTGAAATTCTAAAATTTATTAAGCTTGGATTGGAGGTCAATTCATAATTTTAGCATTGTTTGATGTAATTTGAGGCTTTGAGCAAGTCCGTGTTATGTTTTTGAACTTGTGCGGGTGTTTAGTTTGAAGCCCCGGGGGCTTGGTAAGATTCGGGATAGCTTCGGAGTGATTTGCTAAGAAATAGGATTGTTGGTGCTGGTATGATCGCATTTGTGATTCTTGGGCCGCAAATGAAACCTCGCATTTGCGAGGTCCCGTTCGTATTTGCGAGCCTGGGCGCTGGGGGGAAAGTTCGCAGTTGCGAAATGGGGGATGGGAATTGTGAGGCAGTGATCTTCGCAATTGCGAAGATTTTTGTCGCAAATGCGACAAGGGCAGGGGCAGGCTAGGCTTGCATTTGCGAAGCTTTTGTCGCAAATGCGACATCGCAATTGCGAGCCTGGAGTCGCAAATGCGACTTCTGCGTCTGGAGTTGTGGCTTTTTATTCCGAGACTTAGCCCATTTCCCACTTGACTTTAGGCGATTTTTGAGAGCATTTGAGGAGGGATTCCGTCATCATCAAAGAGGTAAGTAATTTCTACGCATCTTAAGTTAAATACATAGATTATGGGTAGACTAACATGTAAAAATTAGGAAAATTAAGGGTTTTAGATGAAAAACCTAGAATTTAGTAAAAACAAGATTTAACCACGAAAATTGTTAGGGAATGGAGTAAAAATCATATATTCTTGATCCTTAGGTTATGGGTAACAATATTCTTCAAAAATAATTCCGGAATCCGGGCACGTGGGCCCGGGGATGAATTTTAGGAATCTTGCATCTAGGATTGGAAAATTGGTTTAATGATCAGAATATGAACCGTTAAGCATGTATTGACTAGTTCTAACCCTATTTGAATAGTTTTGGATCGTTCGGCTCTAAATTCGGAGGTTTGTGCGCATTCTTGAATCGGAATATAGGCTTCAGAGCGAGGTGAGTCTCCTTTCTAACCTTGTAAGAGGGAATTGTCCTCATAGGTGAAATAATTGATTATGTGCTCCTATTTGTGGGGGTTACGTACGCACGAGGTGACGAGAGTCCGTGTGTAGCTACTATTATGCTGTTGTCCGGGTGGTCTAGGACCCAAAAACATGCTATCCTTGGAATATTTGTAATTTTATGGATAGTTGAATTGCTAAAATCACATCGAAATAGTAAATGAATTTCTAAAAAGATTTAAACCTCATTTTCTTAAATTGTTAAAAGAGAATTAGCTTTTCTTTGAATAATTGCTCCGTGTTGACTTCTTGATTGAATGTCTCTATGTGTTTATTTTTGGAGCGGGCTGAACGCCTTGACAGATTAAATAGATGCATCTATGGTTCGCGTCGTTCGACCCTCGACAGTACACAGTTTACATTTCTGTTGGAGCGGGCCGTCGACCTCGGCATGATTTGCTCATACTTGTATTGCTTCCTTGAATTTTTTAAAATTGTTGATGCCTCTTCATGGCTTGAGAATATTTGGATAATAAAGAAAGAGGAATTTTGGAAATTTCATATAAAAGAAATAATTGTTTACTTGTTTCCTTCTATTGGAATAAAATCATGTTTATAGATATCCGCGATTTAATGTATTATTGGCCTCATTATTGGACCACTAGTAAATGTCGAAGTCAACCATCTCGTCTTTACTTCTTCGAGATTAGACGGGATACTCATTGAGTACACGTTGTTTACGTACTCATACTACACTTCTGTGCATTTTTATTGCACAGGTATATGTAACTCTAGCGACCTACTAGGCATAGCAGCACGGATGATTCTGGGACTAGATGAGCTGCATTATTCGAGACGGCCACAGCTAGTACAGTCCCTTCCAGTATACTGTATTTACTTCCGGTCCACTGTATTCCGGACGGATGTTGTATTTTATTTTCTTGTCAATAGATGCCCATGCACTTGTGACACCGGGTTCTGGGAGGATTTTTGGATTATTAAATGTTAAGTTTGTTAGAGATTTTGTGGTTGTTTCCATAAATTTTATTATTCGTTATTTAATATGTAAAAAAAAAATGATTTTGACAATACAAAAAAATGAGAATTTAATTGAGTATTTCGGTTGGCTTCCCTGACAGTGGTGTCCGGCGCTACCACGGCCCTTAGTGGATTTTGGGCCGTGACACGTCATATGTAACAGTATAAATAAAGGCATGAAATGTGAGATGGAACACACTTGAACACTTAATGAAACAAGAAAGTTATCTCTTCTTCTCTTATTCTACTTATCTTCTTGTTTTATATTGTTACTTTAAGCTCATTTCTTAATACTTACCAATATTTATACTTTTCAAAGTATTCCTCATTAATTTAACTTTTTTGTTTCTACCATTCATTTATTTATTTTTCTTATTTGTAATCGATTTTTATCTTTCTCCTATTCTTCTTTGAAATAGTCTCTCAGCTATAAATAAATTTCTTCTTTTACGTCAAATTTATAGAGTAGATTTTTAAGTTATACTGAACGATGCATATTGATATGTTTGAATTATTATGTAAACAATAAGTAATGCCATAACCCAATGTTATTTCTTTGGAGAACTATATTTTATATTAATTAAGATTTTAATATTATTTTTACTTTGTGTTTCATAAATTCAATTGACATAAAAAAATTCAACTAATATGAAATGTTGATTTTGATCTCTTTTACAAATAATACTAACTGTAACTGAATATTTACGATCTATTTTTCGTAATTTGATACTCAAAAGTAATTTTTGAAAAGATTAGTCAAACATAATTTACTTATCAAGTATTGGAAAAAGCATTTCTAAAATGAATTGGTCAAACACAAATTACTATACTCCAAAAAGATATTTTCGAAAAATACTTTTAAATAAAAATATTTTTCAGAATAAACAGTTTTTGAAAGTTTGGCCAAAGTGACTCTAAAGGGACCTATAATCGGTATGCATTAAAATGTACACGCTGTTAATCTACGAATGTGCAAATTCGCTCTCGGCCAAGATTGAAGTCGACGTAGCACGTTTCCATCCAATCAAAGTCATAAAGTACGAGATTTAATAAGTAATTAAGGACCGTATGCAAATTAAGCAAAGTAAACACAGTACTAATAAAAGTTGGTAATAGGAAAGTGAGATGGCACATCTCTTAGGCCACCAAACTTATTTATTTATTTTTTCTCCTTTTTTTGAATTTTTTTATCATTATTCTATCTTCATAACCTATATTTTTAATAATCTTAATAATCTCATGTCTTTCATATCTATAACCCCCAAATATTTAATGTGTTAATCTATGACAATTATATTTATCTTTTATCCTTTATTTGTTTTAAAATTTTTATTTTTGTAACTCACACTTCTTTAACTTCCACTCTTAATAATATCCATAACTCCTATGCTTTTCATAACCTTCAAATATTTAATTTAAAAATTTAAGATACCTTATAGTATTCCTCTACTTTTGCATGTATAAATTCATAACTATTATTTCATGAGATCCCTACCCAAGGTTAACCCTTTTCATTCTTATATATATATATATATATATATATATATATATATATATATATATATATATATATATATATATATATATATATATATATATATATATATATATGAAATGGTAGTGGAGTCATATTTAACCCGGTATTAGATTCATGTTTTAGTTTTGCTCGAAGAAGAATGATCTTGAATGATAATCTGTTTGTATGAGAAGGTATCAACAACATCTCAGGAAACTATGCACTGATTCTATATTTTTTTTTCCTTTTATTTTCTTATGATTAATGTTCCAAATAGGATGTGCATTGTATTTATTCTTTTTCTTCTACTTTCTCTCTAATTTGAGAAATAGTGTATCTATGTAATTTGCTTTAAGATCGATGTAAGATTCATGAATCAATAACATGTTCTTTTTTATATTAATATATTTTGGATGTATACTAAAAGTCAAAACACTTATAAATAGTTAAATACATATATATCGTTGAATAATTTTGAAAGAGTTCTAAGAAATATGCCAATTTGGAACCCTCAACAAATAACATTGTTCACTAAAGAAAGTGATAAAAGCAAGAATCGTAAATAAGAAATCATGCAGGAATTCATGGCAATAATTAAGATGAGATCTTTTGTTTTTTTTATTTTTTTAAAAATATATTAAACCATCTTCAAGCGACTATGGAGGACAAGAATTGAGTTTACAAGTCTCTTAAAATAAATGATCTCATCTAAAAAAATCATCTTTTCCTTAATGAAATCGTTGTGTTTTTCAAGATTTAAATAAAAAAGAAGGTAAACTTATATATGCATATATTAATTAAATAAAGATATTTATTATTATTCTATTAAAAAGAACACATATTTCTTAAAACTTCTTCAACTTTTTAGAAAATCAAGATAATTGATGAAGAAATATATATCAACTTTACTATACAGATTAACCCCTTTATAGTTGTGGGGACAATTGTATCATTTCATGACAAATTTGTAACATGTATACTATTGAAGATATGAAAATTGAAACCATAATGTCATTGTAAATGCTTAATATATCTGATTTTAATTTTTAAAAATAAATTTTAACTGCGGGGACAAATACACAAGTTAAACATAAGAGTTCATCCCAAACCCAATTAAGAACCCTAAACGGCTCTAACATTAAATGGCTAACATGGAAAAAAGTTGGAAAATCTCAGTTAATTATTAGCAAATCATATTGTATCCCAGTAATCATGGAAAAATGAAAGATCCCAATAGATTTTCAGCAAATCAAATACTCCAGTAGCAATATTCCTTCAGTCTATTTTTCCGTCCACATTCATTGTTTCAAGAATTATATAAAGCCATCCACATCTCAAAACTGTCTTAATTAATCACATAACTCAGTTCCCCTATAATTGTGTCGGAGTTAACAAGAACATAGTTTTGTGTCAATGGCAGTGACCAAAGTTGAGAAATCAGAGGAGGAATGGCGAGCCATTCTATCTCCTGAGCAGTTTCGTATCCTTCGTGAGAAAGGAACTGAGTATGTGTTCTTTTCCATATCTTTTTTTCTTCATTTTTTCCTTTTTTTTCTTTATCTGCTGTTTTTGAGACTGCAATTAGATTGATAATTGATCTAGCATAAATGTTATGTATTTATAATATACTTTTACAGTCTGTTTGGATCATTGTTCCTCGTTGTTTTATAATGTATTGTATTGTACTGTATCGTATTGTATCGAATCGTTTTATGAATACAATGTTTGAATAGATTGTATTCTTTGTCATTGTTAAATACTATTTTGCTATTTGGTTTGACTGTATCGTACTGTAATGTAACTGATAAGTTTACTAAAATACCCTCAATTATTTAAATATTGAATTTATCAAAAATTATGCATAAAATAATTTTTAAAAAATAAAACAGAAGAAGGAAACAACTTAAGAAAGCAGAACAGAAGAAAGGCAAAACAAAGGAGCACAACTAATATAATTGAGTTAAAAGCAAATTAGGAGAAAAAGTAAAATAGAAGGCGGCAAAACACCTTTAACGTTGGCGGCAGAACTACTGGAAAAAAACAAAGTAGGTTAGAAGTTGGAGATTTGAAGTTAAAATAGAAAAAAGGTAAATGGTAAATAGAATTGTGGAGTAATAAGTTAGGGTATAATTGAAAAGAAAAATAGGAAACGATCCCACCACACCAAATCGGTTATTTCAAAAAATGGGACTTTTTATTATTCCGGAACAATGGATTTAACAATACAATACAACCAATTTTAATGAAACAATCAAAACAAACACTGTTTTGGGATAACAATACAATACGATACAATAAGCAACAACCATCCAAACAAGCTGTTAATGTTAAATGGTACACTTGCACCAGGGCACCTACTATACCTCCTTCCGGCATAGGTACTGAATTACTGTGTCCACCAAGTCTTGGATTGTTGGGAGCAAATATTGAAATTCTCTCTTACTTATGACTAAATATTGTTCATGAATTTCGACTTCTAGATGGGCGAATGGGGATTCAACATTCAACTGCTTATAGTGGAATCATTATTTAGAGTATTTGATTGAATATTGATTTGGTATATTATATAGTTAAATGAATTGGAATATTGGATGGTTTGATAATATAGTTAATAAACCTAATCTCATACTATTTCTTTTCGAAATTGAAGAAGAGATGATTGTGCACAAATGTAAGGCTTGTTTCAAAGTCAAAAAAAGCTCAAACACCTATTGGTTGAATCCTGAATGCAACATTGCTAGCTGGAATATTATGTGTAGATGAAGTTGCTTTACCTAGTAGACTCTTTGGCTTGAGTAGTTGGCATACTTTTATATGCAACAATGCTTAGAAATTAGTATTTCACAGGTTGAAGGGCAGTGGAGAATATAACAAGTTTTTTGGAGAAGGTATCTACAGTTGTGCTGGTTGTGGGACTCCACTCTATAAATCCACAACCAAATTTGACTCTGGCTGTGGCTGGCCTGCTTTCTTTGAGGGTCTCCCGGGTACAATAAATCGCTCCGTAAGTAGCTGCCTGCCATTTGATATATATACAAGTGAAGCATCTTTAAACTCACTCAACTTTTGAGCTTATTGGCATTAGTGGATCCTAAGACAAAAGAGTGGTTTTTTTGCTGTAATCTGAAGTCAAACTCTTGTGTATATATATATATTTACAGCCGGATCCAGATGGAAGGAGGACTGAGATCACTTGTGCTGCATGCGGTGGACACCTTGGCCATGTTTTCAAAGGTGAAGGTTTCAAGACACCAACAGATGAACGCCACTGCGTCAATAGTGTTTCTGTCAAGTTTAATACCTCTGCTTGAAACTCTTTCTTCTGTTTTGCTAGACCTTAAGTATCATTGCTTTTAATAATAAATTTTTAGAATTTTAATGTTTCTTGAGAATGCTTTTCCATCTTCCCAACTAGTTCTATGATCAAAGTATTAGACTAAAAGTGGAAGTGAGCAGAAAAGAATCCACTTATCTGCCCCTGCTCTAATGATCCAAAAATTATCTCAAATAATTTGTATTTAAGGTGCAGTTGATTGATGGAAAAGCAGGTAAATGGAAGCTGCACCAAAGTAATGAATTCTAAGTAATGAAAATGTATGCTGCTGACAGTTAAAATGCTGCATTTAGTTGCATAAACGGAATTGGAAAGACAATAATGGTTTCTTCCTTTTAGTAAATATTTAGCCTGAAATCCCATCCTCATTCTTCTCTCACCTTAAGACTGTTAAATGCTTTCAGACAGATGCACATTAGGGTGTAAATGAGCCATGAATCTTTTTGGCACATTAAGCAGCAAATATACAACTTATGGGCTGAATCAAATCTGTGCACGTATTTACGGAGAAGTGCACGGTTGGCCACTAATAAGTATTTACTTTTAAGCCACCGTTTAAAATGTCTTTAGTCTTTAGCCACTGCTTTAATAAACTTTAACTTCCCAGACAAAAATAACCTTCTGGTCATGTCCTTAACTTCATAGATTCAAACCCTAGTAACGGTTACTGGGGTTTAAACTTTTAGAGGTTCAAACCCCGGTAATTGTTACTGGAGTTTTAATTCTTCCATATTATTTCAGATACCTTGTTTTGAACTCCGGGAATCGTTCCTGGATTTTACACAAGCAAAGGCTCAAAATTCATAAATCATTCTTGGGGTTTCAGACTTCAGTATTGATTAATGGAGTTGTGTTTCATATTTTAGTCGAGGACAAAAATACCAATTAGTTGGACTGATAGCTACTTTGCCAATGCATCTGAAAATGTGGCCAAACTCTAATAGTAGAGCCTAAAAGTGGCTACGTCAACCAAAAAATTCGTATTTATCTCTATTCAAATTATAAAAATTACGTGAGGTAGTCACTTTTTAAACTGATATTTATTTTTTATCCAGCATTTTTAATGCTGAACAAAATTAGCCACTGATCTATTAAAATTAATATGAAAAAACAGTATTACCCTTTCTTCTATCTCTTGACCCTGCCTAGGCCCAGCACATCTTCGCTTCAGTGTCAAAAGTCCTTGCTCTTTGTTCCTTTTCTCCTCCTCGAGATCGACCAGGTGAGTTCATCTCACTAGCCAACACATCTCTCTCTCTCTCTCTTTCTTGGGGATTAGGTGACAGACTATACAATTCACTATCGACAAATGAGAGATATTGCACTCTTAAGAAATCTCAAGCTTTTCTATCTGGTTTGAAACTTGGTTTGTAGTTTATGTTTTCTTTGGTCTAGAACAGACTCTAAAGTAGAGTCATAATTAGTAGCAATTAAAAAGAGAAATAAGGTAACCAAGAGATCTTAATTAAGAACTAGAAGTTTCCTAAATTTCAAAATGAAAATTAAGGACAATAGGTCATGAACTTATAGTTATAAATTCAAAAGTTAAGGACAATAGGGCATGAAGTCGTGAACTTAGACTAACAATCTCAAAAATTAAGGACAATAGACCCTGATTTTAGGCTAAGAAGACCAAAAGCTAAGGACAATAGGTCCTGAACTTAGACTAATAAGCTCAAAATTTAAGGACAATAAGTCCTGAACTTAGAATAACAAGCTCAAAAGTTAAAAGACACTTGGTCATCAACTAACAGTTACAAGTTCAAACGTTAAAGACACTTGGTCCTGAACTTAGACTAACAAGCTCAAAAGTTAAGGACAACAAGTCATGAAGTTAGACTTACAAACTAAAAGTTAAGGACAAGTAGTCCTTAATATTGATTTACAAGCACAGAACTTAAGGATAGGTGGTCATGAACTTCGAGTTCCAAGTTTAAAAGTTAAGATCATGTAGTCCTGAAGTCCTGAACTTAGAGTTGCAAGTTCAAAAGTTAAGGACATATAGAAGTCCTGAACATAGAGCTGCAAGTTCAAAAGTTAAGGACACTTGGTCCTGAACTTCTATGAGCAGAACGTTGTTTTCGTCAGGACAGGTAAAGTTTATTAAAGCAGTGGCTAAAGACTAAAGACATTTTAAACAGTTACTTAAAAGTAAATACATGTGTTATTAGTGACTAACCGTGCACTTCCCCCATTCAAATTCGAACTTGAAATTTGAATAGATCTGAAAAAATAAAGAGATTCATATACCATTTTCGTTGTTACTTTTTCGGCTGTTAAGAATACAAGTGTCATCCTATTAGTCTAGCAAACTCAATGGAATAATAAGTGGTAGTATGGTACCATAGAGAAGCGATCATAAATAACTGAATTTTGAGTAGTTCGATCAAGTAAAGAGTAACTGGAATTCATGCCATTAAAACTTTTTCAAGGTTGACTTGTAGTTAGATTCATTTGTGTAATGGTCATTCAATTGCCTGTTGAGAAAGTAGAGGAAGCCACTTGGATAGAGCACCAATTTTAGAAAGTCATCCTTTTTAGAAAATTGTTTCAACATGCTACCAATAAACTTAATATTTACTAATAAAAGTATAAATAAAGTTACATAATTACATTGGTTCTTTCGTATCAGCAACTTTCTCTACTAATCTGTTTATATATTTTTAACTTCTGTGATTAGAATAGATTTGTGTATACACCTTTCTTTACTCCTCCCCGCCACATTCTTTCTCACGTTAGATTCTCCATTTTCCATTCAGAAAAAAGTTAGGAAACTGGCACCATTTCCAGAAACCAAAACTAATAGTGTAATAAACCCATAATACAAAAAGATGAGAAACATACCTTTACAGTTTAAAGTCATACTCATCTCAATGTTTATTAATTCCATCATATAATAGACACATTTTCAACTTTTCCAGTCTCTAGAAACCGAAAGAGAATGGATGTCTTATAGTTTAAAGTCATACTCGTCTCAATGTTTATCAATAGTAACCAAGAATTAGTCATCACTGTGGATTTTTGTTAGCCCCCATTGGTGGGGAAATCAGCAGAAAAAGAACTGTAAGCCTCCAACGTCAGAAAACTGCCTCAGCGACGAAAATCAAAATGCTTTCTCAACTCCTCTTGTCCTTCTGTCTTCTTTCATTACATACCTTTAGAGCCTGAACTTCTGTAAGCAGTTTTTCAAATAATTAGAAAGCAATAAACAATTGACTACCAGTTGTATGCATGTTTTAAATTTCCCTGATCGTGAACAAGAGAATCTCAGTACACATATATATACAAAACACATCTGAACACGAAAGTGTGCGGTTCTGCCCCTTCTGTCATACAGAATCGTAGGCCGAATGAAAACATGCACATGTGATTCTGAGTAGAGATCCTGGTATAGTATGTTCCAATGCACCGCTTATACGATTTCTTAACATTCCACTTAACTTGGATACTTTACTAACAGCTATGTTACATGAACTCTACAAAGATGTTGTCGCTCCTGTGCTAGATCTTCCAAAAATATAGTACTTTTGAAGGATCTGACACACACCCATCAGCATTTTAGAAGAGTCCAAACAACATAGACTAACAGTGGTGGAGCTACCTATTAGGAAGGGGGTTTAATTGCATCCGTTTCGTTTAAATAGTATTATATGCATAAAGAGGGTAAAAATCTAGTGGTCAATGAAGTAGGCCGAGAACCATGAGGTCTCATGTTCAAACTAGGTAATTTCTTTCCATTTGTCGCAAAATTTGATGGACAAGAGTTACATGGTACATCTGTTGGTGGGAGACAATAGGCGCAAGCTGGTCCGGACACGGGTTTCAGAAAAAATGGTAAAATAATATTTTTTGTATATCTATGCAAACATTATTGAATCCCCCTGACAAGCGGTAAATGTTGTATTCTAGCATTTTTTGAATTCCCATCCTGGTTCCGCCACTGCGTACTAAAATACATAGGTTTCATACAACCACCATTACATGCTATATGAATCCTCATTATTCATGTTGTTCCATTTAAGCCATAAGCTTCTGTATTTTGAGTAGAAATTATTTAAGACAATCTAATCGAAACTAATCTCAATTTGATCCCCTAAAGCAAAAGCTATAAATAACAACAAAGAGAGCAAATGCAACCCACTAAAGGATTCCTAAATTTTGCATCCAATTAAATACAGCACTTTTTCTCTTCTTCTAAATATTAAAACTCGTATTCATCAACCAAAAACTTAAAGAAAATACCCATTTGACACTAACGGAAAGAACAAAATTTCAAGTAAAATAGAGAGGGGAAAAATAGAAGATACCCTTTTGACAAGACTTCCAATTCCTATCAGTATTAATCAGACAATCCTGCAAATATAAACCCTTTGATCAGTTCCATTTCAGGGTTTAGGGTTTAAGAAATTAATACTATTATTTCCAAAAAGCAGAAAATTTAAAATTTTTAGAGAACCTGTAAAGATAAGTAGAGAGAAGAGCATTGGTTGAGCTGCTTCACAGTCTCATCATTTTCGTCGGCGTCGTCCTGGTGCACTGACAGCAACGGCGGCGAAGAGGGTGGCGCGTTGGGAGATTGTTGACGGTCCATATATGTTGGTCATCAATGGTTAGCTACTTTAGTTGGGACAATTTTTGGTCACTTCCCCTATAAAAGCCCAATAGGACATATTGCAGATTTTTACGGGAGAAATACAAAAATAGCTAGATTTGGTCGTTCAAAAAAAGCCAAGTTTTAAAAGTAATCGAAATTTAATCATTTTTTATGTAAAGATAAATTTGAGCCAAAACACTATTCAAAACCCGAAAAATACACCAGTATATTATATTGGAGTTCCAGCATAAGTATACTTGAACTCCAGCATATTATAGTGGAGTTCCAGGATAAGTATGTTGTAACTCCAGCATAATACGATGGAGTTCCAGTATAAGTATACTAGAACTCCAGCATAATATACTGGAGTTCCAGCAAGTATAACGGTCCAGCATAATATACTAGAGTTTGGAGCACCGACGCTCCAGTCTCCAGTATATTATACTGGAGCCAGCAAAGTATATCGGTCCAGCAAAATATGCTGGAGCTCATACACAGGTGCACCGAACTCCATTATATTATGCTGGACGGTCTCTGTTGCAGTAAAATAGTGGCTATTTTTTATTGACTTGGTAAACGCTAACTATTTTTGAATGATATGTCCGAAAACTGGCTATACCGTGCTATTTTTACGATTTTTATGAGAATCTTACATAAATATCCCAAATAAGTTTCAATTTAACAACCTCTAGCCATTAATTATAGACTCGTCAAAACTAACGAAGCACATATAAAAATTGAAAACCTAAATAAATAAGATTTTTTTAATCCCAAGAATCACACGCAAAGATCTCAAATTTAATGGATGAGATAGCAAACAAGGTGATAACTTCAATATATATATATATATATATATATATAT
>MU674232.1:10268-30712 GCA_026770625.1 Nicotiana glauca | reverse complement strand
TGATATAAATTTATAATCTTGATAGATAGATTTACTGGTACGATAAAATTTATATGGTAAAACTTTAAACTACACTCGATACACACTCTCTCTCTCTCTCTCTCTCTTATTCTGTAGACCTATATTGTTACAGTTTTATCCAAATTATGAACTGAAATTACCCCCTTCTATACTCCTTTTTTTACTCCACTCTGTTCATCTCTTCTTTCCAACTGTTTGAAGATTTTTATCTTTTCTTAATTCTTTTTTTTAACCTCACCCTGGCCTCGGTTAAACGTATATACCTACTTTTGGTTAATTTTGGGTTTGTCTTAACCTGTTTTCTCCTAGGAATTTGTAGGTTAATCTATTAAAATTATTAAGAAATTGGAAAGATAACCATGTACTAAGAGTGATGTCTAGTTATATACAAACTAAACTAATAATTGAGAATGAACTAACAAACATCAAATTATACATAATAACTATCACGACCCTAAACCCACACTCGGTCGTGATGGTGCCTATCGTGAAGACAAGGCCAACCGACACATCTCCAATTCGAAGTCAAACAACTAAACATCAATAAAACAGGCTAAAACATGATTTAATAATTCTAAAGAGTAGATAATATCATAACAATGCGAAGTACAACCCAAACATAGCCAAACCGGGGTGTCACTAGTCATGAGCATCTACAAAGGTCTAGCTACATCCGACGAAATCTGGAATGTACCAAGTACATACTAATAGAATAAAGAGGGAGAAAAGCAGTGTTGCGGACGCCGGCAGATACCTTGCTAAACTCCGATAACTCTACCTCTGATCAACCAATACCCGCTACCGAGTTCAGAAATACTTGAACCTGCACACAAGGTACATGGAGTAAAGTGAGTACTCCAACTCAGTGAGTAATCAAGGTAAATAACAACTGAGCAGTAAAAAATCACGTAAATCTTATCAACATGCTGTATATAAGCAGTATAAAACTATTTAAGAAAGCAATGAAGCTGTGAAATCTCTTAAAAATATCTTAGCTCCGTTTAAACTTCTTTGAAAAATGATTTTTTTAACAGTTATGCAAATGAATACAAAATAGTTAGTGCAGAGAAACACAGAAATCCGCCCCTTGGGCAGAAATACCATAGTTTAACAAGTAAAATGACAAGTAAATATAAAATATAAACACTTAAAGGTTCGCCCCTCGGGCACAATGTCAACAACTCTGCCCTCAGGCAATATCTCAGAACAATACCAGCCCCTCGGGCAATCACATAGAACGATACCAGCCCCTCGGGCAATCACATAGAACGATACCAGCCTCTGTGGCTATCACATAGAACAATACCAGCCCATCGGGCTATCACATAGTACAATATTAGCCCCTCGGACTATATCTCACATCACAGTGGGTACCGGCGCTCACTGAGGATGTACAGACTCCGGGAGGGGCCCCTTACGGCCTAAGCACAATATCAAGCCACCTCGTAGCATCAAATCTAGGCCATCGTCCTCATATCAGTCAAGCCACCTTGTGGCGTATATATCTCAGGCCCTCGGCCTTATAAACAATATCAACAAGCCACCTCATGGAGTACATATCTCAGGACCTCGGCCTCAAATCAGTATCAGTGTTTTCTCACAACTAGGGCCTCGACCTTACTCAGTTAAAAATAGTCACAAAGCCCCTCGGACATTAGTAAAACAGTATTTCTCAGCCCAAAACATCATTTAAAATATTATTTAAGTCTCAAAACTGAGTGAAAAAGGCTGAGTAGTTAAAACAATGAAAAATAACATGACTGAGTTCAATTAATAAGTTAAAATAGTGAGGAAATAGTAAATAAAAATTCCTGAAGGGGTTTAAATAGTTGACACGAAGCCCAAATATGGAAATCAGCCCAAACCATGATGATAACAATAAGTTTCAGTCAAATATGTATGTAAAATCATCAATCGGGATGGACTAAGTCACAATCCCCAATGGTAATCTACCCCACGCTCGCTATTCGGCGTGCAAATCACCTCAACATAGCACTACAATGTGCAATTCGGGGTTTCAAACCTCAGAGCATCATTTACAATCATTACTCACCTCAAATCGGCTAAATATCTAGCTCGCGACGCCTTTGCCCCTCGAATCGGCCTCCACGCGCATCGAATCTATTCAAAATCATAACAATTACGTCACAATATGCTAAGGAAACAAAGCCCAAGCGAATACAATGGAAAAATACCAAAAATCCCAAATTTAGCAAAACTCGAGCCCCAGGTCCACTTCTCGAAACTCAGAAATTTTTACATCAACGGGTTCCTTATCTCCCCACGAGTTCATACATACCAAAAGTTCTCAAATCCGACCCCAATTGATCCTCCAAATCCCCTAATCAAAATCCAAAATTCCAAGCCCTAGTTCTTCTATTTTTTTTCCAAGTCTTCATGAATTTCTAGGTGGATTTCATAATAGATACGAGTTTTAAGTCCAAGAAACTTACCTCAAGTTGTTCCCCCTTGAATTCCTCGATAATCTCCTTCAAGAAGCTCTCGAAATAATTAACTATGGAGGAAAATAGACCCAAAATCGCGGATGAAATGACTTAAAACATTCTGCCGAGGTCTGACCCTTCCTTCTTTGCAATCGCGATCAACACCTCGCGATCGCAATGCACAAACTTGCTTTTAACAAAAAATTCCCTTACGCGAATGCGACATTCCAGATACGAACGCGATGTCCATTCCACTTAAGCCTACGCGAACGTGGAAGCCCTCACGCGAAGGCATTGAATAAATCACCTTGGACCAATCTACCTCCAATCCTTCTTCGCAATCACGTAAACCCACTCGCGAACGCGATGAGATCCCTTATCTAGCCTTCGCGAATGCGACCTAGTCCCTCGTGAACGTGTAGCTCACAAAACTCAGCCCTTCGCGAATGCGAAGGCCAAATTACCTGCAACTGCTAGGCTGATTTTCTGTAATTTCTCAAACTCAAAAATGGTCCGATACCTGAGGCCCCTGGGACCTCAACCAAAAGCACCAATACATCCTAAATCCTTATTCAAACTTGTTCCAATCATCAAAACACCTCAAACAACATCAAACTACTCAAAACACATCGGATTCAAGCCTAAGTTTCTAAAATCTTTCGAAATACGTTTTTGATTAAAAAAAAACCCAACCAAAACACGTCCGAATGACATGAAATTTTGTACACACATCCCAATTGATATAACAAAGCTATAGCAACTCTCGGAATACTATTCTGACCCTCAAATCAAAATCTCACCTACCAACCGGAAATCGCCATCAACTTCGCCAATTCAAGCCTAATTCTACTCTGGACTTCCAAAACCCATTCTGATCACACTCCTAAGTCACAAATCATCTCCCGAAGCTAACCAAACCATCAGAACTCACATCCGATCCCTCTAACACATAAGTCAACATCTGGTTGACTTTTCAAACTTAAGCCTTCTTAAAAGAGACTAAGTGTCTCAAACCTTATCAAAAATCATTCCGGACTCGATCCGACCAACCTGATACCACAAAACACGGATAACGAAGCATAAAGAAGCAGAAATGGGGGAAATGGAGCGGTAACTCATGAGACGACTAGCCGGGTCATCACATCCTCCCCAACTTAAACAAACATTCGTCCTCGAACGTGCTCGGAGTTGTTACAAAAGCCAACCATTTGCTGAATAACCTTACCATGCATATACCCGGGGGTGGTCCCATGTCACCCTTTCTCATATAGGTTCGATAACACACTGCAACCGAAATTTCACAACCCAATCTAGCCCATAAACCTTAGAACCACATTTCCCTTTTCGAAATCATACACAAGATCAGAACCTCACATCTATATTCGGAATAAGCCCGAACCAGTTGTAATAACCCATACCTGCAACCTCAGGTGCAATTATATAATAGACCACATAACTCAAACGCTTTTAGTGATAACTTCTAATCATAGTAGCTGCACACAACACCCGAATACCGATAAAAAAACTCTTATCAACTAAAGTCTCATCCCTACACTTTCATATACTGCCAATGATAACTAAAGCATGCGGTAAGCCATAACCATTTCCCATATCAACCATTCATGAAGCCACTTCTCCTTTGGCAAATACCACATCAAATTTCTGAGCTGAACCTTGATATTATCCTTCCAACAAGCTGAAATCGAATCTGTTCGTATTCATTAATGATCCCAATGATCTCTTCTAATCCAACACACTACTCTGGTGACATGACACATCAATACAGGCCTAAGCCACAACTCGCACAATACACGCACCAATAAGCAACAGTCTGAACATACTCAAATAACGAAAATGACTCAAATGAAAGAGTTGTACCTCAAGATCTCTAGTACCACCACAACACAAGGCTGAGAACATATCTCACGTCATAGAAATAGAAAACACAAATCTAAATAGCAAGGTCATATCTCCATATAGCTTCACTGCAAATGCGTGATCCTATCCAAGCACTGCTCCACATGAAACACTTCAAGTCACTATGCTCGAAATCGACAACCACGCATAATTTGATGTCTGGAATCAAAGAAAATCATCACACACATGGTGAAGCAAATAGCTTACATAACACAGATCCGAAAGGACATAACTGATACGTCATTCACCGAGCAACACCCAATAACTCTTCCAGCTCGACTTCCACTATGAGACCCCAATAGAACCGCGCCATACGTGCCTATAACCAACAAACCATAACACCTCGCAACACAGAAAGGTACTCATAAGTCTCCCCAGATTACTAGTAAGCTCAATACACTCGAATTAACACATCCCTCAACAATACAATTTAGAGCCACCTAAGCCGACCCAAGTTAGAACACGCATCCACATTGGCCTGCCAACGAACTCCTTATCAAGGAAACCCTGGAACTACTCCTTCAACTCCTTTAACTCTGCTTGTGCCATACGATACGGTGCCCGACATCAAATTAATACTGAGATCAACAACCTTGCTTAGCGACATGCCCGACCACAAGAAACATATATGAAAAGCCCCTCACCATTGGAACCAAATTAATATGAAGAGCCTCTGCACTGACATCCATCACGAGAGCCCAAATAAGGAAGACAATCCTTTTTCCAATCCTTAGCTGGGTCTTCGAAATATGAAACCACTCTACCAAAAATATAATCCATCGAACCTCGCCACTCAATCCATGGCATTTTCGGCATAGCCAACAGCGCCGCCTTAACGCAATAGTCTAGAATGACACAACATGGAGACAACCAGTCTGAACCCAATATCACATCCAAAATCTAACATACCAAGAAACAAAAGATCCGCTCGGGTCTCTAAACCTCGATAGTCACTAAACAGTGCCGATACACGCGACCCACAACCACAATATAGCCTGAACATGAGAACTCCCAATCTCCAACTCCATATAGCATACGAATCACCATACCTGATCCCAGACATTCCATGAGAGACACTCTAAAATTCCTCTGTACCACCAGGCAACCTCAAATATCAACAGTCAATACGTGTCGTAATACTACTAAAGTACCATCAACTTAATCACATTGCCTTTTACTGAAACATATACCCTAGTCAAATCACCCCAATTAGAAATACCTTTTCCTTAATCATCTGAAGATTATTACCCTAATCATCTAAAGCTCATTTCTCTAATTATCTGAAACTGCCTGTGCTGCCTAAGAATTTTATGACCTTCCGCTCAAAACTGAACCATAACCTTACACACGCAAATCTCAATCCTCCACAACATATCGCTTATACCATGCCATCAAGAATTCTTCGTATTCCACTTGCAAAAAAAAATTTAACCGTCAGGACTGAATCCTTCTGATTCAACCAGGCCATTAAGACCCAAGAGCATTGTCACAAAACACCTGTATAAACTCATTACCTTGTAAACACCCAAAGAACTAATCATATCCTTACCATACCGATATGGCCTACTACCAAGCTATCCCATCTATACGAGCTCCCTTCTGACTTACCTTCACTTAATACTCTTTCTTGCTATAACATCACATTTCCTCAACCCAAACTTACCACACGAGACCCAAGCATAAAGCCACATCGTTTGAGGCTTATAAATTGCTAAATACTTTCTCAGATATTCCCCCGAGCTCCACGCTCAAAAAATGCTTTACTCTGAAGAGATTTCCTACGAATATAAATCCGTTATCTTTACCTTTCTGATACTAATACATAGAATCCTACAATTAACATTGAAAGAACTACCAGTCTTGACATCTTCCAATGAAAACTCAGTTTCTAACCACATATACAACTTTAAATGCCCAATTGTTCCATGTAGAATCTTGAACGCATTAGAACTATTCTTGAGAGTCATTCACTCTATTCAAACTGCAATTAGCCTAATCAACAAATAGAACCAGCCGTGCCTCAATAGCATTCCGACACCACAGAGTGTAACCTCATCCCAATATAACCAAGCAACTTCCTGCTCTATGCATCGAGCATTCTTTACCAACAACAACTTAAGACATCCTGTAATTCTTACATACCTACGAAGCATAATATGACCTTTGCCAAAATTTTCCTTCACTCGAGCCATCCTCGACCTCAATCTCCGTAAGCCATAACTGACTCACCAACACGCCCCAAACTGGGACCAACATAGCACCTAACTGTGCAATCGTCTAACCAATAGCGGACTCCCCCACTTGGCTGGAGGCCATAGATAAAGATACACCCAATAACTCATAACTATTATACTCTATTGATGCCATAATACCATAATGAGATTAAACTCAAATTATTTATAGGCTTGTGAAAACATAGACCATCTGGAATTTTAACTCTTCTGCAAATCTCGTATTCACTCTCACAACAGTTAAGCCCACTCTCTAAACGACCCGATTTAGATTTCAACACATATTCTTCACTTGTAAATGAGATCTTATAATAGATAACATAAGGATCACAAAACCTTAGAACACTCCGCAGGAGATAACCCACCAGCTTTGCCTCCAACTAATATTTCTGTATACCGTTCACCGTCATACACATTACACAGTCAATTAGTTTTTCTGAGTCTAAACTCATACCGCAACATGAAGTTTACTCCACTCCCAACTAGGGGACATGAAAATATCCTTCACACGCCCATAACATGGGGCTATACCTCGAATCACGATGGAATTCAAGCACCCAATAGTTCTTCTATCCCGTAGCAGACCTTTCTCATCACTTCCAAATCATACGAATACATCTCGCAGTACCAACATTCTCATTACATGGCCATCCAGTCGTCACTTCCACTAATAGGGAAAAATACCGAACATATAAATTCAAAACACTTGCTCACACAATCAGCACCTCAGTGCTCAAGCCATAGGTAAAGTTCCGGCCTCAAGCCCTCTATACTGGCCCAACATCAACTCACAGAGATCACACATCACCCCTCGATCAGGGAATCACAATCCATCAATGCACATATGATACTGAGCGCTCATGCGCGCATACGAACGCGTGGAAGGAATTCAAAGAGTTATATTTCCAACTGAATCAAATACGTACGACAAGAGTTCAAGAATATAAAGTTTTTCCTAAAGGTTCTGCAACCTCTCGAGGATAAATACAGACGTCTCCGTATCGATCCGCGAGACTCTACTAAACCTACTCATGACTCGTAAGACCTATGTGACCTAGGCTCTGATACCAACTTGTCACAACCCTAAACCCACACCCGGTCGTGATGGAGTCTCTCATAAAGACAAGGCCAGCCGACATATCTCAAATTCAAAGTCAAACAGCTAATCAGTAATAAAATAGGATAAAACGTGAATAATTCTAAAGAGTAGATAATATCATAACAATGCGGAAGTACAACCCAAACACAGCCCAAATCGGGGTGTCACTAGTCATGAGTATCTACTAAGGTCTAGCTACATCTGATGAAATCTAGAATGTACTAAGTACAAACTAATAGAATAAAGAGGTAGAAAAGCAGTGCTGCGAACGCCGCCAGCTACCTTGCTAAACTCCGATGACTGCCTCTGATTAACCAATACCTGCTACCGGGTTCAGAAATACCTGAACCTGCACACAAGGTACAGGGAGTAAAGTGAGTACTCCAACTCAGTGAGTAATAAAAGTAAATAACAACTGAGCAGTAAGAAATCATGTAAAGCATATCAACATGTTGTATAGAAGCAGTATAAAACCATTTAAGAAAGCAATAAAGCTGTGAAATCTCTTAAAAATATCTTAGCTCAGTTTAAACTTCTTTGAAAATGACTTTTTCAACAGTTACACAAATGAATGCAAAATAGTTAGTGCATAGAAGCATAGAAATTCACCCCTCGGGCACAAATACCATAGTTTAACAGGTAAAATGACAAGTAAATATGAAAGATAAACACTTAAAGGTTCACCCCTCGGGCACAATGTCAACTACTCCATCCCTCGGGCAATATCTCAAAACAATACTAGCCCCTCGGGCAATCACATAGAATGGTACCAGCCCCTCGGGCTATCACATAGAACAATACTAGTCCCTCGGGCTATCACATAGTACAATATCAGCATCTAAGGCTATATCTCACATTAAAATGGGTACCCGTGCTTACTGGGGGTGTACAGACTCCGGGAGGGGCTCCTTACAGTCCAAGCGCAATATCAAGCCACCTCGTGGCATCAAATCTAGGCCCTCGACCTTATATCAGTTAAGCCACCTCGTGGCGTATATATCTCAGGCCCTCGGCCTTATAAACAATATCAACAAGCCACCTCGTGGCATACATATCTCAGGCCATCGACCTCAAATCACTATCAGTGTTTCCTCACATTTAGGCCCTCATCCTTACTAAGTCAAAAATAGTCACAAGCCCCTCGGGCATTAGTAAAACATTATTTCTCAGCCCAAAACATCATTTAAAATATTACTTAAGTCTCTAAACTGAATGAAAATGGCTGAGTAGTTAAAATAGTGGAAAATAACATGACTGAGTCAATTAATAAGTTAAAACAGTGAGGAAATAGTAAATAAAAATCCCCAAAGGGGTTCAAATAGTTGGCACGAAGCCCAAATATGGTAATTAACCCAAACCATGATGATAGCAATAATTTTCAGTCAAATACGTAGTAAAATCATCAATCGGGATGGACTAAATCACAATCCCCAATGGTGCTTATCACACCTCCTTTCTACCACCCGAGGGTAATATAAAGGAGTTTTTCCAATTTAAATGACAATCGAAATGGGATTATTTATTTAAGAGTTAGAGTCGCCACTTGGAATAATTATGGTGTCCCAATTCACCGGTTCAAATCACCAATTGAGGAAAGATTGACTCTGTTTCACAGTCCGCGAATTAGAAATCCGAGTAAGGAATTCTGTTAACCCAGGAGAAGGTATTAGGCATTTCCGAGTTCCGTGGTTCTAGCACGGTCGCTCAACTGTTATTATTGTCCTATTATCTGATTTTATTACATGTTCAAATTCTATGTGCATTTTGACTTTATATCCGCTTTTATTTATTTTAAAGAAGATTCAAGATTATTAAAATACTCACCTAAAGCAACTACACATTTGTGACTTTTCAAGAACCGTGAAAATTTGCTAAATGACATGCCTCGAGTTCAATTAATGGACTTACTTAATTAGCACTAAACAAGTTAAAGGTTCCATTGAAACTAACTAAAGGTTTACAAGGATAAGTCAATTATCAAACAAAGGGCCTTGGCCAGGCATAACCAGCCAGTGGCCCAATGAGAAAGGAATGCGCATGCCTTATCTGAATGAGACTGCCTCATTTGGGCCCAAGAATGATCCCAATTGCTCATAGACATGTTGCTTCAGAGGGAAGGACTCAGCATCGAGCCCCCTTAGCCGGGATGAATGCCTGAAGCATTGAATTTTGGGTGCCAATTCATAAGACCAACATAGAGACCAATACTTGGGCAAATACACTTTGAAAATCTTTTTTGTGCTTATCAGTAGGCAATTGTGTGACCCTAATGAAAGCAATACAGGTTTCAAGACAATTGACAATCCTATTTTAATGCTACAGCTATAGAAAACTTTGCCTTTCAAATCCCCAAGTCAAGTTGAAATCAAATTTCCAGCCTTAGATCTTAAACAAGCTTGTATGGACAGAGCTTTATACAACAATTAATAGCATTTCCAGTTTTTAGCTAACTAAACACAAATCATATTAAAAGGCATTGACTGATTGCAACTAAAACCAAGCAAACTTCAAGATATATCAACCTAAAATTATGACTAAGACTTTCAAGGCTAAAACTGAGTGATTTTTAGCAGAGAACCCACAAATCTAGAACCTGGATACAATACCGAACATAAACTTGAATAATTAAAGTCCATTTGTTCAATTATGGGCACAGATGTAAAATACCCCACAAAGTCACTCTCATACACTTAATTTCAGAGGGAATCAAGAGGCCCTAACTAATACCTATAACTTGAAATCTAAATACAGAACATGAAACAGTAACGGGGAAAGGAAGTTCAGCTTTAAATAGAATCTTCATTTTTATCAAGGCTTCAAGTCTTTACATGCTCAACAATCAAATCCCAATCATGGGCTAAGGAAATACCTGGAAGAAAAAATAGAATAGTGTAAAGTCAGCGACAACAAACGATGATCAACAGCAAAGCAACAATACTCACTGAATGAAACCAGTTTCAACTCCAAACCAGTTCCACACAAACCCAGATTCAATTTCAAATGTCGAACTCAAATCAAAACAACATTCCAAACACAAAATGAGATCAAAATCAACTTCTGAAAACCAAATTAATCATCCTGAACCCCATTCACTTTAAAGGCTACTCTAGAGATCAATTTCAGAAAAAAGAAAACCAATGAAATAGTCTTTGAAAAGAACCTCAGCCGCCCTATTTTCTCTGATTTTATCACTCTTTCCCAGTATTTTTTTTTAGAATACCTCTTCTCTCTCTTTCTATCTTATGTCTCTTTCCTTTCAGACTGTTTACTCTCAAATGTCTTTCTATATCAATGTGTATCCTCAGTCTCCTCTCAACTCTTTGTGATTTTTTTTTTTCCAGAATTCTATCACTATCTCTATCTCCCTGTACTTTAATGTCTGTTCCAATTTTTTTTTTCTTAAACTCTACCAGACTTGTGATTCCCCCTTTTCAGTATATCAGAGTGTTTGTCAATACCAATCTGTGTGTGTATCTATATCTCTCAGTTAATTCTTAAAACTCCTAGACTCTTACATTCTCATTTTGTATTCTTAAACTTCAACCTATATTCTTATTCCTTCAAAATGTATGTCTCCCCCCTCCTTATAAGTTTTCAGACCTCTTTCTATTCTGGCTTTAAATCGATATTCGACAAGTTATGGGGTGATTCGAGGGAAGGTGGTCGGGGATTGGGCAAGAGGACGTTGAGGGGAGTATTTGGTGTTAAAGTGGGGGTAAATAGAGACTTGCCGCCGGAGATAGCGGAGGAGCCGCTTGGTTTTTTGAATATTCAAAAAGCTAGGCTAGGATTCGAAGGAATTTGAGGGTGGATCGGAGATGGGGAGGTTATGATGAACACATGGTGTAAATTTGGGGTGGTTTGGGCCACCAAAACCGTCATGAGGTGATTTTCGGTGGACAGAGGGCGGCGAGGCGAGGTGGCGAGAGATAGGGTTGTCTCTGAGTTGTTAGAGACGAGAGAGGGTTGGGGGTTCTGAGGGGGGCTGGGTGTGTAAAATACTTATATACGGGGTGGGGGATTGAATCCAGACCGTTAGATCAATTAAGATCAACGGCCTGGATTAATTACTTAATAGAAACTATGTCATTTCTTTGAGTGGGAGACTGGGTCGATCCTAGATAAAACGGGCCGGGGTTGAATACGGGTAAAGGTAAAGGCTCCTGACCGTTCGATTGAATTAATTCAACGGCTCAGATCAAAAGGCTCAAAATGACATCGTTTTGGCTTTATGAAGGGCGGACTGGGTTGGGCGTGGAATTTGGCTGGTTTTTGGGCGAAATTGTTTGGGCCTGGGGTGGATTGTTTTGGGCTGAACCAAATTGACCCAACTCTAACTACTTTCCTCTTCTTTTTATTTTCTAGAATTCTAAATAAAATATAAACCTAAATTAATTCTTGATCAAATTATCCTAAAACAACTAATTAATTCTAAATAATAATTATCATGAACAATTAAACACCAAACACACAATTTGGACATTAAACACTAAAAATGCAAAAAATACATATTTTTTGTAATTTTTCATTTTTGTAAGACACCTAATTATTAATTAATTCTAAAATTTCCAATTAAACCCTAAATGTAATCGCACTATATATATATTTTTAGTATTTTTCGATGTAATAATAAAGTTAAATATGCATAAAAAAATATGCAAACAATTGATGGAAAAACGCCACAAAATTTTTACAAGATTTCAAACAATGAAAAACAATTATTTTGTTTTGATTTTGCGGGAGTAATTCACATAGGGCAGAAATCACATGCTCACAGCTGCCCCTCTTTGCTCGTAAACACGAAGAGTTTTCATGCAAAGACAAAGTGAACAGATAAGAGTGATTTTTGCCTGTTTGAATACTCCGTGGGAAGCATTTTTTTTGAATGATTTGACCAAACCTCTGCTTCAAAGGTTTCCTACATATCCTTGGCTAAAAAGGAATCAGGTCAATGTAGTTCGGGATTTTTCATAACTGGGATTACCATGAAGCTGTGCTTTACTGTTGCTGCTGCTAACCCCCTAATTATACCATGCTAAAAGAAAAATAAAGAAGCTAGACTGGATTATAGCCTACGAATTACAAAGACTTATTCTTGGACTTGTTCTACGACCGTTGTTGTCTTGTCGCCTTGTATTTCCCTACAACAATTCTTTTGTTGCTGTCTTGCAACGACTTCTTGAGATGTTCTCCCTTTCTTCAGGTGGGTATCTGACTACTGATCCTTAAATTCTTTCTCTTGATCATTGTCGTCTTCCTCTATTCTCCAGGCGGGCTCCTAACTGCTGAAACTTGAATTGTATTCCTCGGTTCTCTAGGCGGGCTCCTGAATTTGAAATATTTGCCTCTGTTCTCCAGGCGGGCTCCTGACTTTGAAATGTATGCCTCTGTTCTCCAGGTGAGCTCCTGACTTTGAAATGTATGCCTTTGTTATACAGGCAGACTCCTGACTTCAAAACTTGAAATGTATGCCTCTGTTCTCCAGGCGGGCTCCTGACTTCAAAACTTGAATGTGTATTCCTCTGTTATACAGGCGGGCTCCTAACTTCAAAACTTGAAATGTATTCCTCTGTTATACAGGCGGGCTCCTGACTGCTGAAACTTGAATTGTATTCCTCTGTTCTCCAGGCGGTTTCCTGACTTTAAAACTTGAAATGTATTCCTCTGTTATACAGGTGGGCTCCTAATTTCAAAACTTGAAATGTATTCCTCTATTATACAGGCGGGCTCCTGACTGTTGAAACTTGAATTGTATTCCTCTGTTCTCCAGGCGGGCTCCTGACTTCAACATTTAAAATGTATGCCTCTGTTTTCCAGGAGGGCTCCTGACTTTGAAATGTATTCCTTTTACCCTAAAACCCATGTTGCCTTCCATGTTCTTCAGATGGATACCCAACTTCAAAAAAATAGACAAAATGAAAGAAAATTTTCTGCCCCAATTTGGTAGCTGTCTGGTGCTTGCCTTTCCTTACGGTGAGTTTCTCCAACATAAACGACATTGCCTGCCCCTGTTTCAATCAAAGAAAAATCTTGTTAGTTTAAAATGTGTTGATTGGTTGTGATACTCTTGCTGGGGATGATTTTCCTCTTTCTCTTTTCCATACCCTGTTTTGTCTGACTGCCTTGAACCTGGTCGAGAATTTTCGACCTTCTGTCTACTTCCTTATCCGTAAACTTTTCCAATTGTGCTTCCCACTTCTAACCTTCTTATCTGAAACTTCCCAACTGTTGCCTTCCTCTTTTTGTCTTCTTATCGATCCTATACTTTACGGAATCTTCATCACTCCATCATTTGGTATATCAATGACGCCTCTTACGTCCTATTACCTTATCTCCGGCCGATCCTAGCCATACTTTGCTTTGCACCATTATTGGAATCTGGCAGTAAACTCTGAAAATCCTTCTTATTTGTTGAAAACAAACTATTATTGAAAAATTCTTAGCCAAAAGAAATGAAATACGATGATTTCCAAAGATGAAAAATAAAGAAGAAAATCATCATTTGGAAGACTGTTTGAGAAAAGGAAAGGACTTATCTGAATGGAATAACCGACCCTAATGATCATGCCATTCATTAGGTTTTAATCAACCCAGCCTATATAATTAATCAATTTCCCAATTGTCTTGCTTTGTGCCTCAAAGTTTTCCACAAATCAACTCTTTTTGCCGAATCCCCATCTTTGTTCAACTTGATGCCTTGGCGGATCTTTTGCCATCAACCTCATCTCATTTGTCTCTGTATCAATTCCTTGTCGACTTATGGTGCCTATGAAGGTTTTTACCAATAAGAATCTCTCATTTTCATTTTTTCTCAGCTTTCATCGCCTTACAATGCCCTTGCGGGTTTTCACTAATACGACTCTCATTTTTTCATCATTTTTTTTCTTGCTTGAAAATCGGAGTGTTACCCCTGGTATGAATCATCTTTATTTGCTTGACTTGGCACCCCTCGAAGACTGATCGGGAGGTCTTTCTTTGGACAATAATGTGGGTTCTTGGATAGGGTTGGAAAGAAAAAGGGTATAAAAAAAGGCTCAAAATGAATTCAATGGGTTAAAATTACAACTTTTGGGATCAGACTTCTTGTTTCAAACACAAGTTCTGCCCCAGTTTCTTGCTTGGGGACCTCTTGATTTTTATTTCACTATGACCGAGCTGTGAGGCTGCTTGCGTATCCTTAAAGGAATCAGGTCAAACGTAGTTCACAACTGTCTTCCTTGTTGTTACAGTTTTCTTTTCATTTGTTATTATTATTTTTTCTTTTCTGTTTTTCTTTTTCTTTACTTTTTTCTTTTTCTTTTCTTTTTCTTTTCTTTCTTTTCTTTTTGGTTATTGATTCCAAAAGAGGGGTACGAAGTAAAATAAATAAGGCTCAAAAGGGTAAACAAAGGTTAAAGTATTTAGATAGCAGAACAAATTGCCTTCGTCATTTCAACCTTTGAGATAATGCCAAGTACAAACAATCAATGATTATATTAAAGAAATCATACATAATATCTCTTGACTGCATCGGAATTGATAGCCATATCTATGCATTTTTCTTCAATACTTGTTAAACATAAAGCGCCATTAGACAATACTCTGGTTACAATAAACGGTCCTTGCCAGTTTGAGGCGAACTTGCCCTTTGCTTCAGCCTGATGTGGAAGGATCCGTTTCAATACTTGCTACCCTACTTCAAACTTCCTAGGACACAGCTTCTTGTTGTATGTTTTTGCCATCCTCTTCTGATATAATTGGACATGACATACTGCTGCCACTCATTTTTCATCAATTAAACTCAACTGCTCCAAACGAATTTTGACCCACTCATTATCATCAATCTCAGCCTTGGCGACAATCCGAAGGGACGGGATTTCAACTTCCGTAGGGATCACTGCTTCAGTTCCATATACCAATAAATATGGAGTTGCACCTATTGAAGTACGAATAGTAGTGCGATAACCCAACAGCGCAAATGGTAACTTCTCATGCCATTGCCTGGAACTTTCTACCATTTTCCTCAATATCTTCTTTATATTTTTGTTGGCTGCCTCAACTGCGCCATTCGCCTTAGGACGATATGAGGTGGAATTGTGATGTGTAATCTTAAACTGTTGACATACTTCTTTCATCAAATTGCTATTAAGATTAGCCCTGTGATGATTACCTTTGGTATTCCAAACCGATAGATAATATTTGAGTGCACAAAATCAAACACTGTCTTCTTGGTTACAAACTTGAAAGTTTTTGCCTCAACCTATTTGGTAAAATAATCAATGGCTACTAGAATGAACCTGTGTCCATTGGATGCTGCTGGATCAATGGGCCTAATAACATCCATGCCCCAAGCAACTAAGGGCCATGGTGCTGACATTATGTGCAATTCCGATGGCGGAGAATGAATCAAATCCCCGTGTATCTGGCATTGATGACATTTGCACACAAAGCCAATAAAATCTCGCTCCATGGTGAGCCAATAATACCCTGCCCGAAGGATCTTCTTCGTCAATATATATCCGCTCATATGCGGTCCGTAAACTCCAGAATGTACTTCCGACATGACTGTTGTGGCTTGTTTACCTTCTATGCATCTTAACAATCCGAGATCGGGTGTTATTTTATACAAAACTCCGCTACTGAGGAAAAATCCACTTGCCAACCGTCGAATTGCTCTCTTTTGATCTCCCATGGCTTGCACCGGGTATATCCCCATTTTGATGTACTCCTTGACATCATGTAACCATGGTTCGCCATCAAGCTCTTCTTCCACCACGTTACAGTAAGCATGCCGATCACGTACTTGAATATGCAACAGATCAACATGAATTTTGTCTGGATGATGCAACATTGCTGCCAAGGTAGACAAAGCATCGACAACCTCATTATGGGCTCTTGGGATGTGCCTAAACTCCACTGATCGAGACTGTTAACAAAGATCATGCAAGCATTGTCGATACGGTATGAGTTTCAAATCTTGTGTTTCCCATTCTCCTTGAATTTGATGTACCAAGAGGTTCGAGTATCCCAAGACCAAAACATCCTGGACATCCATGTCCGCAGCTAACCTTAAACCCAAAATGCATGCCTCATATTCAGCCATGTTGTTGGTACAATAGAAATGAAGCTGAGCCGTAACAGGATAGTGGTGCCCTGTTTCAAAAATAAGTACAGCTCCTATTCTAACTCCTTTCATAGTTGCAGCCCCATCAAAGAAAAGTTTCCATCTTGGTTATTTAGTCAGTTCCAGCTCGTCGATATGTATCACTTCTTCATCAGGAAAATACATCCTCAATGGCTCGCATTCTTCATCAACCGAATTTTCAGCCAAGTGATCGGCCAGTGCTTGGGATTTCATTGCGGTCCTTGTCACATAGACGATGTCGAATTTCGTGAGTAATATTTGACACTTCGCCAGTCTCCCTATGGGCATAGCTTTTGAAAAATATATTTCAACGGATCCAAGCGTGAAATGAGGTAAGTAGTATAGGACGACAGGTAATGTTTCAATTTCTGTGCGACCCAAGTCAAGCGCAACATGTCCTCTCAGGGTGAGTGTACTTAACCTCATAAGCCGTAAACTTCTTGCTGAGATAATCGATGGCTTGCTCCTTCCTGGCGGTGATGTCATGCTGCCCCAGTACACAACCAAATGAATTTTCCACGACCGTCAAATAGAGAATCAACGGTCTCCCTAGTTCACGTGGAACCAACACAGGTGGATTTTGACAAGTACCCCTTTATCTTATCAAATGATTCTTGACATTCCTCAGTCCATTCGACCGCAACGTCTTTCTTCAGCAGTCTAAAAATAGGCTCACAAATTGTTGTGAGCTGAGCAATAAACCTGCTGATGTAGTTCAACCTCCCTAACAGACTCATCACTTCAGTCTTGTTCTTCGGGGGTGGTAATTCTTGTATGGATTTGATCTTTGATAGGTCCAACTCAATGCCTCGCTGACTGAATATGAATCCTAATAGTTTTCTGGATGGAACATCAAATGCGCACTTGGCAGGATTAAGCTTGAGGTTGTACCTTTGAAGCCTTTGAAAAAACTTCCTTAAATCTCCTACGTGGTCGGCCTGTTGCTTTGATTTTATAATCACATCATCCACGTATACCTCAATTTCTTGTGTATCATATCATGAAACACATTATTCATTGCTCTCACGTAGGTTGCCCCAGCGTTCTTCAAACCCAATGGCATTACCCTATAGCAATAAGTTCCCTACGGCGTGATGAATGCCGTCTTCTCTACATCTTATTCACCCATCAGGATTTGATGATATCTAGCATAGCAATCCACAAAAGATCCAATATCATGCTTTGCACAATTTTCAATCAAGATGTGGATATTTGGTAGTGGAAAATTATCTTTTGGGCTTGCTTTGTTAAGATTGCGATAGTCAACGCATACTCTGATCTTCCCTTCTTTCGTCGGCACCGGCACAACGTTAGCCAACCAATTAGGATACCGAGTGACTCGAACAACCTTTGTATCTAGCTATTTGGTTATTTCTTCCTTGATCTTCACACTCATATCAGTTTTGAATTTCCTCAATTTTTGCTTGACAGGAGGGAACGTTGGGTCAGTGGAAAATTTATGAACCACTAAATTTGTTCTTAAACCTGGGCATATCGACATATGACCATGCAAAAACACCTTTGAATTCAACAAGTACTTTGATTAACTCTTCCTTGATATTTGGTTGAAGGTGGATGCTTACTTTGGTTTCTCTAATATTATCTGCGTCCCCTAGATTGATGGCTTCGGTATCATTTAGATTGGGTCTAGGCTTCTCTTCGAAGTGACTTAGCTCCCTAATAATCTCTTTTAAGGCTTCATCCTTATTGTATTCAGACTCATCATCACAATCTACCTCTTGCACTATTAGTTCAGAGTTAGATTGATTTTTTAGACTGGGTTGAAGATCCATCATGCATGCCATGTCATTAAGACCAGTATAAAGAGAATTGTACAAAAAAGAAAAGAAGAAAACAAAATTAAAATAAGGAATGAAAAAGAGAAATTTTCATTTTATTGAAATATAAGATAACAAGGTTTTGCACATTTTGATAGACTGAAAAATAAAATCTAGATTACAACCCTGGAATAATCCAGACAAACATGAAGGAAAATCAGAGCGAACTACCAAGGCTCCTTCCGGGTAGGGAGAGGAGTGGCCCTCCAATTGTTGAGATTGGTCTTAGGTCCCACAAATTGCACTTCGGCGTCACTAGGACCTTCTCCACTTTCTGTCATGTTCACCTCATTGAACAAATTCTCGAACTTCTCTATCAATTCTCTATCAGGAACGACCATAAGACCAGGAATTATCATTGTAGGATGTCTTCTGGTACCAGACATGACAAAAGATCTGGAGAGGCGCGGGACTGGCTTTGTAAGGACCCATGCCTTCTGCTTCATCTTCTTAGCCCTTCGAATGTCTGCAGTTGTAGGCTTAAACCCCAAACTGAATGTTCCCACATTTTCTGGTAGGGATACTGGCTGTATAATTCCTTGAAGATATGAACCCAAACCTTTCCCGGGCATAAAGCCATTTTCCAACATTTTGCAGGCTACCATGACAGATGCGGAGGTTATCTTTGTATTTGGAATGTATTTCCCCTCCAGAATTTTCTCGACCGATATTGTGTCACAAACTTGGTATACTCATGGACGGTGCCATCCTCTACTTCAATAAATGGTATAATGGTGTCGCTCTGGGAGCACAGATTATCCTCACCATGAACCACAATCTCTTGTCGATCCCATTCAAACTTAACCATTTGATGCAAAGTAGACGGAACTGCCTTAGTGGCATGGATCCATGGTCACCCCAACAAACGGTTGTAGGAGATTGCCGCATCCAACACATGGAATTCCATGGTGAACTCCACAGGCCCAATCGTCAGTTCCAATACTATATATCCGACCGAATCTTTGCCCTCACCGTCGAACCCCCGAACGCAAATGTTGTTCTTGCGGATTCTGTCACTATCAATTTTTAGTTTGTTCAATGTAGAGAGAGGACAAATATTCGCACTAGACCCATTGTCAATCAAAACTCGGGTAACCATGGATTCCTCGCACTTTACTATAAGATAGAGGGCCATATTATGGTTGGTACCTTCTTCGGGTTCATCATCGGCAAAGGTGACCCTGTTTACCTCAAATATCTTATTTGCAATCCTCTCCAGATGGTTGACTGTGATCTTGTCAGGCACATGGGCCTCGTTCAGTATTTTCATCAACGCCTGACGATGTTCATCGGAATGGATCAACAATGAAAGTAATGAAATTTGAGCTGATGTCTTTCTTAGTTGCTCTATGATGGAGTAATCTTGCATCTTCATTTTCTTTAAGAACTCCTCTGCTTCTTCTTCAGTCACAAGTTTCTTTACTGACGCTGGATTAGCCTTTCTCAGTTCCGGGGGAGCAAAACAACTTCCCGAGCGAGTTAGCCCTTGGGCTTCGAAAACTTCTTCCATGACTTCCTTTCCCTTATAGTTTACTGTTACTCGATCATAATTCCATGGAATGGCTTTAGTGTCAACTATCGGTAGCTGGACCACTAGCTTGATGATGACTAGGTCTATACATGCACCTTCCACGATTAGAAAAGGTCTGTTTGTTGCTCCTTTCACAACCACCTTTGCCTTTCCTTGTTTCACTACAACTTTGCTTGAAGATTCCTCCTGAACCACCATAACTGGTTTAACTTCTGTTTCTTCTGATCAACGGCTTATCA